>VZUI01033936.1:0-41109 GCA_013401135.1 Cettia cetti
TCCTCTCCTCTCCTCTCCTCTCCTCTCCTCTCCTCTCCTCTCCTCTCCTCTCCTCTCCTCTCCTCTCCTCTCCTTCTCTCTCCATGCATGAATGACATAATGCACTGTTCCAAGAGTAGTGTTGCTTCAAGATAAACATAATTTACAATTATTATGTATTACTGAGGGATTCCAAAATCACTAGCACAAGATGGATTTGAATAATGTGTTCTCCTACTCACACAAATCAGCAAACTGTGGGTTCAATCTGATTGGAAATAAGAACTTAAGGAGTGTCATTTTTGAGCTAAGTCTTGAAATTTTACTTTGCAAAACTCTGGACAGAGTATCAAAGTCACTTCTTTCAAGTAGCTCTCAGTTTGTTTAGTTTAATTTTCAGCAACAAGTGTAGCCGCAGCTGCTAGCAACTGGTATACATTCTGTCACAGGAACTGCTGTGTCAAAACACATATGCCTTTAATGGGGCTTTTGGCAACCATGCCACAGATGTTATTATGGAGGTTGATACAAATAAAAATAATAGTTTATTTCATGCTTTACAAATAGAAATAAAAGATTTAGAAAATGCAGTTTACACACTGTAAAAATATTTATAGAGATAAATCAGATAATAGGTGCAAAATATTCATTATATCTTTGTTGATGAATTGTGAGCTAAAAGGACAGTGGTTGACAGCTACACATAGCTCTAAGAAAGGATATTTCTTTAAAAGGGAAGTTAAAGAAATGTGAAATTTTCAATGTTACTGTCTGATTTCAAGAGGCAGGATTTCTAAATCTTGTGACATTACAGCTTTAGAATAAAACTGCAGACTTGCTACATCTTTCAAATTAAATACACGGCTTAATTCTGGCAGCTGTTTGGCTGCTAGTACAAGTTTTTCTTCTTTCAACTACAACTTAGAAGATACATCATAAAAGCACTTTTAAATATTAGAAATTCCTGATTTAAAGGACTAATTGCAATGTTTTTCGCAGAGGGCAATGAAATATTTTGTTAGATAAAGACATGCCTGGGGATTAACAAACTGTAGGGTGGACAGCAAAACTCCTACAGATGCAAACCATTTCAACATACTGTGCTGACCCTAAGCTAATGCTCATAATACTACGTTGTATTATGAGCTAATTCACTAAAGTGAATTATTTTAATACAGCCCTTCTTCTCTTCAGATACTTATTGTCTATGTGCTCAGATTTCTGTGAACCACTTCAGAGGAACTGGTTGCACACAAAGTTCTTAGGGAAAATTAACGGATATGGCAAAAGGATATGACATTTATGCATTTAAGGTGTCCCATTAGTTTTATGCCCTTGCCTTACCTCTGCTTTCAGACTCAAGTGAAACTGCAGCAGGGTAAGGACTGGAGGAACCCAGATGACACACAGGAGTTGTGGGGCCCTCTGCACACCCTGTTATTCCATGGTGTCCCTGCAACCTCTGATCTCCAGCAAAGGGGACCAGACACCCATTGTCCTGCATCAAGACATGGCACTGGCTGCACAGACTCCATGGAGTAACAGAGAAAGCTTGGGGAATTAGTTCAAATTCATCAACAAGTATGTTTCTAGAGGGAACACTGAGTTTTTGTGGTTGCACAATTGTACATTGGCTAAAGCCCTAAATCAATTCTATAGAATTTGATTGGAGTTTGTTCTCCACACCAGTTGAAGTAAAATGCATCCTTATCTTGTTTATAAGATTGTACATCTCTATTTGCCACTGCCTTTGCCACTGTTTCAGGTTGATTTTTTATTCCTCTGAAGTCTGAGGTGACTAGAAAAAGGAAAACATTGTACACAGCCCTAAAAAGAGTAGAAATCTGGACTCTGGGACTTCCCAACCTTTCAACCTTGCCTCTCTGCCTGGGAAGATCACAAACCATACTCACAGAAGCTGGGCTAAGTAACATGGAGGACAGGGAGGTGATTCAGGACAACCAGCGTAACTTTATCAAGTCCTGCCTAACCAACCTAGTGACTTTACACATTAGTGGACAAGGGAAGGGCTAAAGACATCATTTTTCTGGACTTCTGTAAAGCCTTTTACATGGCCACCTACAACATCCTTCTCTCTAAATTGGAGAGAGATGGGTTTGATGGGTTTGACTGTTAGATGGATAGGACAGGGGTTGCACACTCACATCCAGAGGAGAGTGGTGAATGGAAATCAGTGACAAGTGCTGTCCCTCAGGGGCACTATGTATCGGGACTATGATATTTAATAACTTCATTAATGACATAGATAAAGGGGTCAAATATGTTCTCAGAAAATTAGCAGATGACACCAAGCTGACACTCCTGGAGGATGGGATGCCATTCAGAGGGACCTGGACAAGATCTAGGAGTGGGTTCATGGGAATCTGATGAGATTTAGTAAGGCCAAGTGCTGGTGCTGCTCCTGGGTAGGGACAATCCCTGGTATCAGCACAGGCTGGGCATGAACAGACCCAGAGCAGCCCTGCCCAGAAGGACCTGGAGGTGCTGCTGGGTGAGAGGCTGGACATGCCCCAGCCATGGCACTCCCAGCCCAGAGAGCCAAACATGTCCTGGGCTGCACCCAGAGCCCCGTGGGCAGCAGGGGAGGGAGGGGATTCTGCCCCTCTGCTCTGCTCTGGTGAGACCCACCTGGAGCTCTGCATCCAGAGCTGGGGTCCCAGCACAGGAAGGAGCAAGTCTCAAAGAGAGTCACCAAATTGATTAGAGGTTGGATGGAACTCTGAGCAATCTTGTCTAGTGCAAGTTGTCCCTGCCCCCATCAGGGGCTGGAACCAGGTGGTCTTTAAGGTCCCTTCCAACCCAAACCATTCTATAATTCCATGACCCTGAGACTACTCAGACTCTGAGATAACTGAAAAGCGCAGTTTTGTTTGTTACATTCAGTTTTGGGACTGATGAAATTTACTCATGTCTTGGTTTAATTTCTGTAAAGTGGAAAGAAAGAGGATACAAGTAGCCCATTTTTGAACTCCCAAAATTCACTGTGATGAAATAGGCAGATAGGGTAAAATAGGCAGATAGAGTGAAAGTATGTGTGTGTTTTACGTCAGTACGTGATGAACATAGTTCTGCAAGATTCTCTAGCAAATTGGTTGTTGCTGTTTTAATTTCTTTGTGCTGCAAAAAACCAGCTTCAGTCCTAGCACCATCCATGCCAGCAACTGCACAATAGCTGAGAAAGCAAATCTGGTTCACTTTCCAAGGACTTTCCCAGGGTAAGATAAGTAGCTTGAAACAGTTGGGCTGCTTAGGTTAAGAAAGAAGAAAAAAGAAACATGTTCCATTTTCTTTCATGCGCACTGGTTCAGGAAAAAATAATTTAATTTGTTCTGTAAAAATCTGTTGCTTTCAAGAGTGTTTATTACAATTATAAAGACCATCTACCACTTGGGGAAAAAGCTAGCTATGGTTGTTAAAGAAAGTCCTTCACTGGGGGATTTTAAGACAGATATTTTTGTAGTTGGTCAATATAGCAAATCCTCTCCCAAGAAATACAATTTTTGCAGTGGTTTTCTTAAGATCTCTCACAGCTATGCATGTTCAAGATACTTGGGAAACAATGTATAGGTAAACTGGGCAGTTTCAGAGAAAGGATGTGTGTCGAAAGCATTTGTGCAATGACTCACCATGTGTGAGGAAAGCATTTGAATCGTTATTTACTTTTGCTTTATTTGTTCTTCAGATTACTTTATTGGTGGAGAGCTGGTACAAACTCATAGGTTTCAGCTGCCTCATATTGGACAAGATTTTTTGTTTTATCTGAAGAGCAATTTAATTATTTGCAAAATAATTTCAATAACCTGTAGGTTAAAGTCCAAAAACTAGAGAAATACCCTTTTTTCCCATGAAGTTTTGTTCAGAGTACACCAGGTGATATGCTGCAAAAGAGTGGGCTGTACACCATGAAAAAGATTATATCCACCCTCATAAATATCTTTTCCAAGGAGTAGTAGTAGCATAAAATACCCTCAGGTGATAGGTCCACACTACACTATGAGATTCCAGAGAGCTGGCAGCACAGATGTTGCCGGAAAGAAGAATACCAAGGATGTTAAATCTGTTTCTGTGTTTGAGTCTGTTGAACAGAGAATTCACACATGCCTATACGGGGTTTGCAGGTGAATATATATTGCCAGTTATATTGTGGATATTTTTCGTTCTGTTGTACACCCACAGACCATTAATTTTTTCAAGGGCTGTCTGGTTTATTTAACTGAGCAACAAAAAGCTAGCAGATTTTGGCAAGCAAATTCAATAGTGTTCCAAGTAAACCTGTATATCAGATTAAAAAATATATTCTTCATATAGTCTTACCAAGAAAAAAAAAAGATCATGGAAAATTAACATTATGGGCTTACAATATTATATGACACCATATCATGAAAACAGATTATCTTCTCATAGTATTTTTGTCCAATTCTTTCCTTCTTTCTAGCAGTATTCCTTCTCCTCTGGTTTTTGCTGTATTGTGAAATCTGATTCCTGATCTGGAATGGAGTTGCTACTACCTTTATTTCTTTTATCAGTGCTGTGATTTAAGCCCCCTCAATGTCCACCTCCTTACAACAGCAAAGTATAGAAGAGGAGAATCTTTCAAATAAATTCAGCACCAGAATTGTGGAACTGTTAAGAATCTATTCAGTAAACATAAAATCTTGTGCTATCTTTTCCATTAGGTTTGATTTTAAGACTATTTATGAGGCTTTTCAAAACTATTTCAACAATCTTAAATATTTTATATGTATATAAAATATTTGCATACATAAGAATACAGTCATTAAGGGTGAAATTCACACAACACCTTCATGAGGAGTCTGGCCACAGAGTTTGGCAAGCTTGTGCTCAAATAATGGCATAAATCTTATCAGCAACAGAGGGTAGCAAAGACAACTGTGCAATGAGAAGCAATAATAAGAAATAGTCGTATTTTCTCCTACTGGAGACTTGTATTTTAAACCTAATTAAATAGTAAACATGCCTCTGCTTAAGGTAACTTTCTGTTCCTGAAGTATGTGATTGAGTGAAAAGGTGATCTCCAAGTTCACCTGCAATATCAAATCACCTAAAGTAAGTGTGGATTATGGACCTAATCCTACTCTGCCTTGAAGATGATATAAAGTTTTTTGAAGTCTTTTATCTTGAACTGGATGAATTTGGGCTAGATTGAAGAAGCTGAGTTGAGTTTTTCTCTGATAGCAGTCCCACTGGATATGATTTACAGTTTTGGTTCATTATGACCCGATTTTGAACTAATAATCAGTGCAGGGAAATAATTTCTTCTAAAAAAACCCTACATGTTTTTGGGAAAAAAAAAATCAAGCGTTGCTCACTTCAAGTTTCAAAGGAAGTTAAATAGCTATAGCTGAGAGGAAGGGTCCCTGTGTATGCCTTGGAAATATAGACAGTGAAACTAGAAAATAAAAAAGCAGTTCAAAGACAATTTATATACATATATTTAAAAAATAAAAAAAAAAAAGAGAGAAGAAAAAAGCACTATAAATGTTCTAAGCATTGTTGCAGTTGCAACATCAGTTGAGGGGGTGGAGGAATAGTCCCTGCAGGATGCAAATCACTCACAGAAAAATGTGGGATTTGATCAAAGCAAATTAAAACCAGATCAACTGATTATGAGGGTACAACATTCGGACTTCTACTCTTCTGAAAAGAAATGCAATATGTTGCTCTGTTTCTGACAATATGTACAACAGGATTCAAATCAGGGCCTCAGTGTGAGCTCAGTGAGATACTCAGTTCACTCCAACCTCCAATAATGCAGATAAAAATTAAATGGAGATATGTTTCTACATGTTTCATTCATCTAGAAACATTCATCCACAACCCAGGCTGTCTTACTTAACAGAGATGTGAAAGGCTATGCCACTGCCCCAGCTGTTCAGTCACAAACACTGAAACAGGGGCTAATGATACCTGGATAGAGTCTCTGTCATCTCAGTCAGTTGTTTGTGTCTCCACACCATAACCACAAGATCACTCTTCTCCCAGCACTACAGAGGGCTGTGAGCAGCACGGCTTCTCGGCTCTCCTCAGCCTCCTCACCACGATGAGCACTTTTACACTTCAGCACTCATCTCTAAAAAATCAGTCCTTTTCTAAACATTCCCAGAGATCCCTTTGACCACTTGAATAGGTGGAGAATAATGAGTTGGAGAGTTTATAGATATATGGGAACAGACAAGCTGAGGAGTACCAGAGGTGCTACATGGACTGTCTGCTACCTTTCCTCCACAGAAGGAGCATAAAAGGCAGGAAGGGCAGTGACAGCCTCAGGACCACATTGTGCACAGATAAAGACTGTCTGTGACCCAGGTGAAGATGACACACTCCTGCAGGAGCCCTCTGGCACCAAACTCAGCAATCTGGGCTTGGTCAGGATGGGAAAGAGCGTTAGTCCCATTTGTTTGGCTCTAGACTATGTTAGCATAAATAGCTGCTTAGACTTGGAGCTGAAGTGCAGATGTGCATCAGTCAGTTTGTTATACAAATCTGTTTCTCTTTTCTCATTTTGAATACAAACCAAAACTTCCAGAAAGGAAAGATAAAGATTATCCCAAAAAGAAAAAAAAAGGAAAAACAACAACAACAAAAAAAAACTATCTGCGACCTTCATGGCACATGAATTGCTATCTGAAAAACAAACAGCTCTATCAGCAACAACAGCACAGATGAAACTTGATTCCCTACAGTTTTGTGTCCCTGCGTTGCTTGGTAATGCCCTGACTCCAGTTCTTCTCCACAGCCTTTATTTATATTCATTTTGCTTCCTGGTGCAAGATGCAGGTTGTAACATGGAGAGGCTGGAGCCAAGCAGGATACGTGGTCTACACAGCCAGGACAGCTCTGTGTGCTGCACAAGACTGGCTATGAGGGCTTTTAAATCCCAGAGGCTAAATAGTCCATAAAAGTGGAAACAGCAGGAACAACACAAATTAACTGAATTCCCCTAGAAAAAGGAATATACTCTCATAAGCTGCTGCTTCCTCTGAAGCAAATGTCCTTGCTATGCTAACAGTGAGTGACCGTCTTCTAATTGCCCCTAAGGGTTTTAACACAGGAGCCTCATGAATTCCCAAAGCTGTGTCACAAAATTTTTCACAGCAGAGTTTTCTATTGGGAAACACGCTTGTCATTAACATACATAGATATAGAAGACTTACATTTATAATTGGCATTGAAATAATTATTTTTTTGTACAACCATTCACAATGAAAAATACTGCAGATAATTCCACATTGCTTCGTTCATGAAGAATAGTCTAATACTTACACACAAATTAGACTTGAACACAGTAATTAAATAATTCAGAGAAAGTTGATTATGGAAACAAGAGAAATTTTCACTCTAAAACCTTTGTTTAAAAATTGGCTCATTGCTTGTTTATGCTGAGCCTTGACTATATCTGAAAGGGTCCTACAAAATGATGGAGAAGTACTTTTTGCAAGAGCAGGACAAGGGAAATAGCTTTAAATTGAAAGAGGGAATGTTTAGATATTAGAAAGAAACTTTTTACTCAAAGGGCGGTGAAGCACTGGACCAGGTTGCTCAGAGAGTATGTGAATGCCCCATCCCTGGAAGAGTTCAAGGCCAGGTTGGATGGGGTTGTGAACAACCTGGTGTAGTGCAAGGTGTTCCTGTTCATGGCAGGCAGGCTGGAATTACATGATCAGTCTTCAGAATGGCCCTTTCCATCCAGGCCATTCTATGATTCCATGATTCTATGATTGATTCCATGACTCCAGATTCTATGAAATGAAAGTTGGATTGCTAGGAACAACACTGTCTATAATGAAAATGAACCAAAAAAACACCCAAGTTTCTTGATGAAAAAGAGCTCCTGTGTTTGAAAAATATTTGTATGTAAAATAAATATTTTCTAAATCAGGCTGGAGTACTAGTTTCAAGATGTTCGTTGAACAAGGGAGCTACATAAAGCATGATTACTCAGTTCATAATCTGGCACTGTTTCCTAAACCAACAAAGAGATACGTATACTCACACTTTGGCAGTTGCTGCTTGGATGAGTGAAAAATCACTGTCTCCATGTACTGTAAAATCTGTACCAGACTTGTGAGGAAACAGGCCAGGGCGTTTAGTAGTAGACTGGACAATGGACACCTGATTTCTTCCACTGCCTGATTTCAAATGACTCACGTAAATCTATTTTAGAAGTATCCAGATTTGGAGAAACTTAATATTAGGTATCTATCATGCAGCTACTCTGAGAACAATTTCAAAAGTACTGGAAATATAGAGTCATTTTAGATGTTTAACTGGTTTGAAAGTTAGAAGGGTTGTCAACTGAACTCAGAGACTCTAATAATTCATAGAGTAAGTTGCTTCACATTTTTTAATGGAAGGGACTTACTGCAAATCACAGGAGGATCTAAACTTTTGTACTTTGAAAATACTGGCCTTAATTTCTCTGATATTTCTCATCCTTAAAAATAATGGACAAAATCTCATACTACCACCAACTACTCCCATAGTTACCAAATGTGACCATATAAACATACCTAAAGTCAAAGTGGCAGTTTGTTCTTCAAAGATGTGTTCTTCAAATCTTTTCATTTGAGAATACAGAGGTAGCACTTGTAAAAAGCCAAGAAAACTGGAGAGACTTTTCTGTTAAATGTGATTAATAATTTCTATATAGGATCCTACTGCAGTTTCACTGAACCTGCATGACTCTTCTAAACATGAGAGGTTCTTATTGTAAAGGACAGAAACTAGATATCAACATTTTTTATTTAGATATTAGTCTCTGCTGCCTGGCAGGAAATGGTTTCTATCTCTCCTAGGCTATATTGGCACATTCTTTTTGCCCTTCAGTCCATACAGGTTCATGCAGTGTACATGCTCTGATTTTCCAAATGCTCCACTTTGTTTCCACATGATTATGACAGAATTTACTCCATAGGCAAAATATTAAGAAACATGACAAAGGAGAATATACATCTAAGTGGAAAGAAACACCAGACCACTATAATTAGAATATTAATTGCATCTCAGCTTCTCTGTAGCCAGCCACCAACTGCGTGGAACTTAGTCTGAAGTCAACAGGAGATACACAAAAAACAGATGTGTCACATGGAGCCTTCTGTTTCTAAAACATCCCAGAAACACTGTCTTCTGTCAGAAAGGGCTAGTGTTAAATTTAATTTTTCCCTTTCCTCTTCTGCAGTTATCTTGATTAATGTATCTCACCAGTAGATTTGTATACTAAATTTAGAACCTTGTTGCTTTACACACACATGAACACACGAAGATGTCTCTTTCTCTTTCACGTCAGTATTTTCCTGTTGTTCAGTCTGTGTAAGAGGTGGCCACTCCTGTTGGATTCTGGTCATTCAAAATGAGGTGCACCTTTGCTGGTGCTGGCTCAGTATCACTGGAGAGAGCCATTGTACAATCTGAGCAGCTGCTGAAGCTCCCCCTACAGTCAAAGGAGAGAGGAGATCTACTGTGTATAATTCAGAGCATCCTTGAACTGTAACATCTTAAAAAGTTTTTGTAGCAAAACACTTCCCTGCAGGCATCTCCTCAGCATTCATTGCAATACAACCTTTGTGCATTGAGCAAAAAGTAAGATGATCTCTCTGTGCTCATGAAATTAACCTCATGACTAGGCTCTAGCATTACATCAAGTTAAAGTACACAGGACTGAATTTATTACTTTAAACAGATAAAACAGCTTAATAGTATTAACACCTGATTTATTACATCTTCACCTGTGAACACGTATTTATGTGTTCCTCCTACTCAGCACACAGTGTAGCCCAGCATTATGTATGAGAATAGCAGAAAATTTTCATTGAGCAGACTGCAAGAAGATATGGGTTATAATCAAATTGTATTTTAATTATTTTGGTGAAAAATAGCAATTGCCACTTTGAAGTGAGGAGCGTATTTCAGATCTTTGTTCAAAATGTAGGTTAGTTTCCACCTACTTTCTCCAAAAAAGCCACAGATGCAATAATTCTGTCTGGGCCCTATTGTTGTCCTTTTTTGCTTAGGGTGTCACTTCTGGCACTGTTACAATCTTGGACAACAATGACAGAAGTGTGGTAGAGCAATGAGACTCTTACTGCAAGGATCCAGTCAAACAAGAAAGAGAAGTCTCTTCGTTTGGGTATATTCCAACCACTTTCATTGCTGAACTGATAACCTTGGGCCAAGAGCACAGGGAGCTGCTGTGCAGCAACTTTTAAAGAGGGGTGGTACGAAGGGAGGAACACAACTGGTACCAATGGGGTGATTACAGAGTGGGGACTGACAAAGGGGATCAGCCAATGGGATACACACAGGGGTGTGTCCAGTGTTCTCAAACCAATCATCAACCGAATAACACGGAACTTTCTGGAACAGGGTGCTAGGCAACTGGGTGATAGGCAGGAGGGTAGGGCGTTCTGGGCCTTGGGGCAAACTATTTTAGGGAGCCCGGAGAAATAGGGCAAATCCATTCTGCCAGTAGGGAAAAAATAAATATAAACCACAACATCGTCCCAATTACATGGGGCGGATTACCCTCACATTGAGTGGAAGCAACTGGCATATGTATGTGCATGCGAAATAAAGAGCAGTTTGCTTGAAAAGAACCTTTTTTTGTGCGGAAGAATCAAGAGGCATGAAAAACTGACTGCTTCATAAAGTCAATTTTCACAAAGACTTCATGCTTCAAAATACATTTTGAAAAATTAGATTTATAGAAATAATTCTGATTGTTTAATTTGGAGAACATGTTGAAAGGAAAGCTTCTTGCTCAAGGTATCTGCTAATACATGGCTGTTCTGATGAAGACCAACCAACAAGTTTATTTTTCACTTTGTTTCTCAAATCTACAAACTAGTACTTTGACAATGTTTATAAAATAAAGGACACATGATAAGAAGTGCTAATAAAAAGATGTTCCTTTCATGCACCTTTGACTAAATTCTGACCATTTACATCAGATATATGCTGCCATTACATTTGATTTAGGCAGATGTTTGTTTTTCACAGTTTTCATGTGACCAGAAATTTTTCAGATACCTGTGGAAAGTAAAGGTGTTCAGAGTATGGTGTAAGGATAACAATAAGGTATTAGGATAAGAGTATTTTTCTATTTGTAAATATGAAATCAAGCTGGCTTATAGAAATACTTCATTATTGTTCAGCATATTTTCAGGATATTATTCTTCACTCTGAACAGCATATACAATTTTTTTACATGGTACTTTGTCACTTGTGTTTTCATCCTTTGCATTTTTGTCCTTCTATGCCCTCCTATGGATTTATTTACAGAAAACACACTGTAAAGACAAAACAAGGCAAAAGCTTCTAAAATCTTTGGTTTACTAGTACCTGAAAATAGGGTTGGAGTTAGCCACGCAGCTATTTATGGGCTTTATCTAGGGCTTGTGAACATCATGCAAATCAAAATTTTCCTTTGACATTTGGTTCAAGATTAGATTACATTATGCATCCTCTATTACATATTTATTAAACATCCTTATTTAAAAGAAAGATAGCTTCAACCTGTTTCAATTACTTATAGCCAGATCAGCACATAAAGGAATGTATTGTATGGTGTATATATGACCACTGGAAGATCATGATTTTTTCATACGGGTTTAACACCATATGTCAAAGAATTCCTGAATGTTTCACAAAGATAATATTTTCTGGGGGAAAAAAATCCCTTATATACTTATCTAAATAAAACCTCTTACTATAAAAATATAACAAAAAAATGGGTTGGGGGACATTTGTCTGTGTGTGTATGCAACTTCCAATAACTGAGTCCATCAGGGTGAGCACCTTAAAGTTCAGAAGGAGGCAGAGAACAAATCTCTCTCCCAGCAGCTGCTGAAGCAAGAACCTGCTCCTCATTCATACACCCACACACAGCCAGACCTGGCACAAGGCCTGGACAGCTATTCCAGAAGCACACAGCAATGGATAGATAAAAGGATCCTGGCACTAGTTCCTCTAGGATGGCTGTATCCCTGGCATTAACTTCATTTATGACCTCTTAAAATGAGTTAAAGAGACAAATTAGCTTGGCAATCAAATTCCTCTCTGATGGCAGGGAAAGAAGAGACAAGCCAGTGTAGACTAGCTCATTGGTTTACCTGGCATTTTTTGGTATATTTGTGTAAATTTTATATTTCTCCCATTTCCCCATGCAAGAATAAAAGACAGTAACCTAGGCAGCACCCCTAGGCATAAAATTCATAGAATCATAGACTATTTTGAGTTGGAAGTGACCTTTTAAAGGTCACTTAGTCCAACCCTCTGCAATCAGCCAGAACATCTTCAGCTAGATCAGGTTGCTCAGAGCCCAGTTCAACCAGACCTTAAATATTTTCAGGGACAGGACATCCAATACTTGTCTGGGAAATCTGTTCAAACTATTACTGAAGAAAAAGCCTTCCTTATGCCTCCTCTGAATCTACCCTCTTTTAGTTTAAACAATTACCCCGTGTTCTATTACTGCAGGCCTGCTGCTGAAGGGTACTGAAAGGCCACAGCAAAATCTCCCCAGAGCTTTCTCTTCTCCAGCTTGAACAGTGCAACCTCGATTACTAATTTCTCCCAGTTTAGCTCATCCTGGTTTAAACAAGAACCTGTCTCCAGACACCTAAGGCTTTTCTCAGCTAAGTACTTCATGCCTAAGACA
The DNA here is from genome assembly GCA_013401135.1 of Cettia cetti. Classification (NCBI taxonomy): domain Eukaryota; kingdom Metazoa; phylum Chordata; class Aves; order Passeriformes; family Sylviidae; genus Cettia; species Cettia cetti. The sequence continues at coordinate 12,677 of VZUI01033936.1, forward strand.
ATGGGTGCCCTGGCAGCACCCAGCCTTGTCACCTGTGGCTGGCTCTGGCAGCCCACAGCCAGTCTAACCTGCTCTCCAACTTTACTGTGCCCACTGGAACAAAGAAAGTAGCATGCGGCTGAAAATCTGGTCTCTGGAGATTTGTTTGTTTGGCTTTTTTGGTTTTATTTTGGTTTGGTTTTTTGTTTGTTTTTTTTTCTACTCTTCTTCACTGAAGAATGTCCTAGACATGACAGCATGCACTGGATATCACCTTAAAATTTCCAAGGTCCAATGTTCAGAAGTGTTACGTAGATTATCACCCTGTGCAATGGGACTGGGTGTTAAATACCCTTACCGTTGCTTCTTTTAGGTAAGTAGCAACCAAAGCTTTCATATTGTAAAGTATGATGAACATCTGAACTTCTGAAACAGGTGACATTTCAGGTGGATCCTATTTGATCCACTGTAAGAACTGTTTTTAACCAAGCAACTTCACAGATACAGAGATGATGCACCTGAATATTAACTGGGGGGCAAGTGTCCATACATGTCTGCAAAGCTGCCACAAAGCCTTTGTGTATTTATTTGACAGGATATCCACAGCTGTGCCGTATAGACTATTCTGCCAGCATAATGACAGAGACCACAATTACATCTGCCTTTTGATCAGCTCACTTCCTTGCTGCTTGGACCACAAATGACAGTGACAGAGAACACATTGAACTCCTTCTACAGCTACTATGAGCATTGTGGCAATATTTTCAGTAGATTTCCTCTGTACCATTGCTATTTTTTTTACTGGGAGCCTACATCAAAAGAAAGAAAACAAGAACATATTCTCTGGCCCTGAAGTCAACAACCTCTCATTCCTCAAATCAGCATCTAATTGAGACACTTGTGTCTGGCTTACAGCGTCAACACAACGTCATTGCTCACTGTTTTTTCCTTTTCCACTGACACCGCTGATGCACACTGTTTAAGAGTGCTGTTTAATTAAACCACAGGAAAAGTGACAGGAAAAGTGACCCACAAATTCAGTGTCTAATAAAACCATGAGCATAGAAATTGTACTTCTTCACCTTAGACACCAGTAATGATGCAGTTTTTACCTTAACATTGCAAACATTTTATACATTATTGTATTAAGTTAACACAAAAACGACTACAAGAGCTGCTGCTTATGCAGAGTTGAATTTTGTTCATCAAAAGGCATTTTAATTCTGGATGGACAGACAGACTGACATGAATTTCAGGAGCTATCTGAAGTTGTCCTGCAGGTGGTAAACTGGAAAGAAGTGTGCAGGTAAGACTGTGGAAAGGACAATGACTTTTTATTGCCTGGCTCTGGTGTTTTCCTCAGAGAGATTTTCCTCTGTGCCAACTGCAGAAAATACTCCAATTGATAACTGTTCTACCATTCCAGCATATAATTTGAGCTCAGGTTCTCTATAAAAGTGAATACCAGCAGTTGTTTGCTTTTTTCACTGTCCTGGAGCTGCGTTTCTTCTAGTCCAGCACCCAAAGTGGATGGTAATTATGAAGGGTTTTTTTTTTCCTTGAACTTCACCATAGAAGAACCAAACATTTTTCTATTTCAGCTGTGTAAAAATGTAAGAAAATGCAAGATGCACAAGAAATATAGATATTATTTGCTATTCAAATGCCACAGTGATTCTGGACCTTTGCACCACATCTATTTGCATCTTAGCAAAATTAACCACACACCTCTATTAGTTTTGCATAATCCCCAAATACTATGACATCTGACATCTTAATTCAGGTAAGTTTTATCTTCTGAAATTTTTCAAAGGTCTCTTCTTCACAGTAATTAGAAAGAATCACAGGCAGTTGTCAAATCCACAGGATGGAGTTGCATGAGATGCATCAAATCAAACTTTGGGGGTCTTTTGAAAGAGGAAGGAGAAAAGGAAAAAAAAGGTTTTGGTGCATTTTAGCAGGGTGGAGTAATATTAGATATTTTTAAAAAGGAAATTTTCTTCTAGCCTAACTTCCTGAAGGGTTTGTGTGACAAGTTAATGCTATACAGGAAGTGATTAGACTTTGAAAGCCCTCACTCCAGAGCACACAGAATGCTGCAACTGAAACTAGTCTCAGAAGCCCACTGTTATGTTCCACACAACTTTCTGGTACAGAACAAAGTTACACAGATCTAAAATTTGTCTCCAATGAGATCTGCTTGTGTAGAAATAAAATAGAGAAAATGCTTTTGGCTATCTCAGAATGTGCTGGCTTCATAGAATACATTACAAAGTAATGTTAAGATAGTAATTTTTTGCACCAATATCTTTAAAAGTGTGTCCTAATCTTCATTATTCCTGTTCCATTGCTCTTTACAGAATGCTGATTTTTTTTTTTTTCCTTTAGGAATACAATTAATCCTATGACAACATCACAAGTCAATGAAATTAAAATATTAAATGTATTTTCACTTGTCATAAAAGAGATTAAGATTTTAAATTTGGGTATTAATGACCTGTTTCATTACTGCATGAAGTCAGCAAGTATATTTGGGGAATCAGTAGCTGCAGAAACAAAGCCACTTAATTTACAGGGATTTAGATAATTAAGTTTGGATTAAAAACTTCAGTAGAAAAATCCTTTCTCTATAAAGTAGTGACAGGGTTGCTTCATTTTAGAATATGTTTAAATTAAACTTGAGTCCGCAAAGTGTAATATGTAGAACAAATATCTAAAGCATGTTCTTCCTCATGCATTTTTAGAATCCATAATAAACGCCCATAAAATCCAGAATTAGTGTCTATCCTAGAAGAAAGATAATGGTATCGTTTCTTTAACATAATTTACAAAACTATAACTTCAGTGGTGTTACTGTAGATCTGTTCCAGGGTAATTAAGAGGTAAAGATCAGCACCAAAGTAAAAATCCAGAGACAGAAACAATTTGGAAGGGCTCTGGCTTGGGCTTTTCCAAAGCTTTCAGCAAGTGCTTATTCCCTATGTGCCTTCCCCTTCCAACTGCCACCGTGCATGCCCAACTCATTTCCCTGTTCCCATTTCAAATTCAAAGAGATTAAAATTCCTCATGAGCCTCTAAGGGTGCAGGAGTAATTGCATTTTTCCTAAGGATATTGTGTCCTTCATTCTCCCAGCCTAAAAGCTTCACATTGTAATCCCTACTTTTACAGAGAGGAAAGGGAAAGTGAACATGAATACCTCCATCCCACAGGCAAAGTACAACCTAAGTAATAAAATGTAACATAAATCAGAAAGGGCAATACATGGAAGGGAACAAAAAGACATTAGTAATTAACGTCTGATGTCTTAATTAAAGGTATTGATTCAGACATCCATTGAGGGACCATAAAACTAATGTCTCAAGCACTGTTGCTTTTACTTTAGTAATATCAACATATTCTTTTATCTAAATCACATTCCTTAGACTATTACTAAATGACAGTAGTGTATTTAATGGCTGTAGGCATTGTACACAAAAGGTAAAGTAATGTGGCCTCAGGAATATTACGAATTGACATCTTATTATAAGTATACAACCTGAAGATTTATACTAGCAGGCGGTTAGGGGACCTCTTCCTTTATATGTGGTAGCATAAGAATTTGGAGAAAGACTTTTCCTGTTCAGCTTAACAGAATTCAAATTCCCAATCACAAATGAGAGTAAAGTCTAACTCCCAACTCACTTACATAGCAGCCATAGATCTACTTGTGTCTCCACTGAATGTACATTTACAGATAACAGGTAGCACTGACGTCAGTCCCAGCACAAGGCCATGTGCACTGCACAGCAATCTTTCTCTTTGATCTTTCCTATTGACTCCATACAATACTAATTGGAAGGGTTACTTTTGGCTATGCTAGCTAAAAATAGGAAAAAATTAAGTCAGTATTTACTACAAACTTACAACGATTGTTGCACTTTTAGAAGATCACCTGTCTTTCTTGAGTGACAACACATAAAAAATAAATTCAGAGTCTCTTCTGAAGCTTATTACCATTGACAAAGCTGGGAGCAGTTGAATGAAAATGCTCATAGTTTTAATATGCTATGTAGGTGTGAAAGCCTGTTTTTACTGTATGTCTTGATCTGAGAAGTCTGAAATTCTAAACATACCTTCTTTTTATCTAAGGTTCCATTTTGCATCCAAAAATGTATAAATATTTGAGCAGTTCAGGAAGAATAATTTAGCTGTTCTTACACCTATGTCCCTCTAAGGAGGCAATGTTTCTATGTGGGGTATTATCTATACCCCACATATTCGGGATCAGATGTACTTTCCAAAAATTCTTGGTGTGGACAGAAACTTTTCCTTTTTCTTTGGTTTTTCAAAAGGAAATAAAAAATGTGAAAGCATCTATTTCTTCAGCTGTATGGCAAGAAACTGGCATCCCTCTCAGACCTTCTTGTCTCCATGCATCTCCTTTCATGGAAGTGGCTGTTTACCAGAGGGAGGTGTTTTCGCTTAAATGGCAGTTCTTTCTTAACTGTGTCAGATCTCATGCAAATGTATCCATGGAAAACGGGCAGACGCACAGGGAACCCTTTTCCTATGAGGCAACACGTCCACCTGCCAGGTTAGAATTTCCCTTTTATGGTTACAGGCATGATCACCTGTGAGCACCTGCTAGTGAAATATCAGATGAAAGACACGAGCTCAGAGGGTTTCACATGAGCTGGGAAGCCTGCTACGCTGGGGAAACCACTTCCCCGGCTGCAAAGCTGTGCCTCTCTAAAGTAAGAACGTCATCATTAATAGAAGATGCCATGCAGGAGGATGTGCAGGCTTACATTCTAACAACCAGTGCTTTTTCCCCAGAGAGGGGAAAAATGATTCTTGTTCCATGCATCTGTGTTGATCAGGGATGATGCAAAAGCACAGCAATCAATACTGGAACCACAGCATCTGCCCTTCTTCACTTCCCTCACCTAAAGAGTATGAAAGCCTACATCAAAGCATTTGTCTCCTGTGCCTTACCAGACCAAGGAGGGCTTCTCTGGGGAGAAATTACATTTTCACACAAATTTGACCATTGAACATTCTTCTTCTAACTGTTCAGCTACACCAATGGCATATTTATGTCTTTTCTCTGCTGTGCTGCAAGACAAGCCTTCAAACCTTTTATTTTAACATTCAACCTTATCTTGAGCTGTTCACCAACCACATTTGTCAGCCAGAAAACTCTTTTATCCCTTCAGCCACCCTGGGGAATTTACTCTGCATACATGATTTGGTTATAAAACAAACCATTGTATTATTCCATACTAAGGGGCTATGGAAGCATTTAAAAATATAGTTCCTTCTATTTCTGATGACTAGTTTATCCTCCATATGAAGAATGGGCCTAACTAGAGCTTAAAAAGATTTTGTTATCCATTTAACAACTTGGACTCAGTACTAAAAACTACCCCTGTGGTGTTACAATGGGTCCAACTAGTGTGACAAGCTCTCATCCAGGTTCATGAAACTTGTAATTCTTGTTCCTATTCCTGGGTTTGCTCAGTCCCACTTTCTCTTCTCCTTGAGGGATCCAAGGAGTTTGCATCTGTGAGTCATCAGTAAGCAATGGTTCTGACTTCTAGAGAGCTGTATCTTGCCACTCACTGCCACTCAGGGAGCAGGAAGCTCTGGGAGCAGAGGAGTTAACCTGACTGACAGCATGTCCTTGGGGATCCAGTTTCAGAGAACATGAGACACTGACATAGTATTTGGCTATTCTTGCTCTTCTTCATTCCATTCACAAATTTCTCAGAGACACAAATTCTCAAAACAAAATGTTCCATTTTATTTTAAAACCGCAGGCAGATTCTTGTGAACAGCCAAGAGCAAAGCTGAAGTGCAAAGTTAACAATCTTGCTTATTTGGGGGTGATGGGCATGAGGGATGGGATGGTTTTTGTTCTGACAGCTCTTTCTAGATTAGCATTAATATGCGTACACCAGGATCAACAAAAACACATTGGCAGTTCTAGATCCAATGAGTTACATTGTTTTGGTCAACAACACCCAGCCTGCCAGAGTTCAAGAAGCATTTGGTCAACACTCCCAGGGACATGAAAACATTCCTGGGGTTGTCCTGTTGCAGAGCCAGGAGCTGGACTAAATCCAGGAGTTGGATCCTTGTGGGTGCTTTCCAACTCAGGATACTGTATTTCTTAACCCATAGATTTTAGTGATTTCTGTAAAAAAATTGACACAAATCCAACACAGCTCTGGTTGTCAGCAGTGGAAAGTCAAGCAGATACCTAAATTCAGATTTAGCAACCTAACTGAAAAATCTTTCTATATAATTTTGGTCATGTTGCTTTAAGAGATTTTGGACAAGGATTTTCATATAGAAGTTTAGAAACTTGTAGTAACAGTAGTAGCTGTAGTAGCTGTAGTAGTAGTAGTAGTGAAACAAGACTTTGACTTTGCTCTGCTCTACAAATCTGATTTACTATGTGAAGAAGTATGATCACATCTCTTATTGAAACAGGATTCTTCCCATGCTATATGTTTAAAACTGAAAATATATCACACTGTACTGCCACACTCACAAAGAGAGCAGAATGAAAAGTTCTGACATTGATGTAGCCATACTCTGTGATTGCTTTTTTTGTTTCTAGCTAATGTTAATATTTAACATTATCTAAAATAACTACAAAGATTCTTTATCTTCCATGAGGCTGATGAAGAAATTTTTGGTCAAGATGGCTGACATTTAATTAATTCTTGAAATTAATTATTACTTGCAATTAAAAAGAAAAGCTACCTTATCTGCTTTATGGATAAGAAAAATGGGGGGAGAATGTGATATATGAGGAGTGAGAGCTAGAAAAAATGTCAATCCCCTTTCAACTTGAACCATACCTTTCTAATTAGCAAAAGAAGCTGAGATTTCTGGGCATTTTTTTCTCAACCCCATTATATAGCATGCTTATAAATCCCTTTGGCAGTGTGGAAGGTTCTCTGATGGTTCAGACACCGTCTGCAATGCTGAAAGGCCGTAGATCTGTTTTGGCTTCATTCAGAGAAGATGGTTTGACCTTCAGGATTTCAAACTACAGATTGTGAGTGCCCTGAAGGTGAGGAAGATATGGAGTCATTCTGCTTTTCCACCATCAGATAAGACCATGGAAATCACCCTGAAAATTTTTACAGCAACAATTTTCCAACTCAACTGTGGTATGGAATGGAAAATAAATAAAAGGAGAAATTAATATAGGGGACACTCAGACACAAAACAATTACAGAATTGCAATAAACTCATCTCAAAGTAAGGGAACATAGAACATAGAATTCTTTGAAATCAGTTACCAAGAAGAAAAACATTTTTGCGTATGTGATTTGAACCTAAAACAACTGTACATAAATTTAGAGGTCACTGGTTTACCCTAAACACTCAGAAAGACAGACAGCACTGTTCTCAGCTTTCTGTTGTAGTGATAACAGTTCTCGTGTGCTTTTGTCCCCATCATTGTTATTTTTATTTATGTGTACATCAATGTCATGACCTCTGAGGCCAATATTAGTGACAGAAGTCGGAAAGAAGAGTATTAATTTGGGGAGAGGATGATGTGGGTGGGTTTTTTTAATATCCTTAACTATTGCACTATTCCAAGCTGATCTCTATTTGTTCCTTGAAATTGAAATGGCTGCTGGTTGCTTTCCAGTGTAATAAATAGATTAATCTTACAGCCCATTTATCTCAAAACAGGTCAATTTTGTGTCTCGAAATGCATATCATCTACCTTATTGACAATGCCTTTCTAGTCACACACCTTATACATATGTATTTAAACAAGCAGATGCATTGCTTTTTCATTCATACACAGTTCTGTAATATGCTATAGTTATTATAAGCTAACAAGAACTAGTACATACAGAACACAAAGCATGTGTGCTGTATGGATTCCTACTAACTGTAAATGAAGTAATCTCTGTATCTGAAAATAACTGAAAACAAATAGCAATGGAGGGATGAAGTCTATAGCCCAATAGAATTTTGAGAAATCCAATAGTACTTTGAGAACAGATGAATTAATATGCTGTAGACTTTTTGGACACTGTTCACCATAAGTAAACATCCATTTGGATGTCCTCAGAAACAACAACCCATGAGAAGCATCCAGATTTCTGCAACTGGCATTATTCTTGTGTTTGAATAAACATTTCCTTTTCTAACCGCAGTCCATTCATTTATTTGCTTCTGCTCTTATTTCCTTTGGAATATCTAACTGTTGTGGAAAAATACACAGCCAAAAGTGAGGCACAAGGAAAAAATGACAAATTTTCCACACAGGGCTCTGTCATTGGTATGGCATGTTGCAAATCTGTGGGTCTCTCTATATCCTCCACTATCAGCAGTATCAGGACTATCTACAGTATCTGTAGTATGCTGATCAGTATCTCAGCACCAAAAGAAATACAATGAAGGGAGTAAAGTCAAATGAAAACCAGCTTTAGTATCATCCTTGCAGTTGAGCCCTGAATTCTAAAGACCTTTTCTCCTTCTTTCTCTAAACCGATTTGTCATTTTCTCTTGCAGTTTTCACTTAAAGTCTTTGGTAATAAGTTCACGGGGAAAAGAAATTGAGTTTGCCTTTAGGTCTGGAAGGAGATGGTCCAAGATTTGTTCAAGCTTCTCTGGCAGAGATACACTAGAAAGCCCTTCTTGGGAGTTCTTCAGCCTAATGCAGGGTTAAGAGGTTTTGTCTCAACGGAACTCACCTCATCCCATCACATTTTATAAACTCGTCCCAAATATTTTCAAAGAGTAAATGTGTTTTGAAATGGTAATAATAATGTGGACTTTGTATCCATTTGTCCATATGTGTTTGCATGTTTTATATGTTTTCTCATAGGAGGAGAAAGCTGCTTTTCCCAGCTTTCTCAAAACAATCTTCATCGTTTCCCATGCATCACATCCTAAAAACAGCACAATGTGCTGAATGATTATCTCACTCAGAGAGGTTCTGGATAATAGAAATGCTTTTAATGCAATTTGTCTTCCCAAAGGATATTTCTATGTGGATAGATGCTTTCTGAAACCAGCTGGCATTGAAATAAAATGCATCAAAAGCATCTAGAAAAGATGCTCCTCGCTTAACTGAACTTCCATTATGCTGTCTCCCGCTCCCTACATATGGAGTTTGCAGCAATTTTTTTCTTCCAAATCTTTGCTATTGTTTTAGCACCCTATTGTTTTACAGTAAAATGTAAGGCAACAAAACTCCTTGGAAATGTTTTGTGGAAGTTTTGGTCTTGGTACCCATTATTATTGCTCCAAATATTTTTATTATCATAATGCATTGGAAACAGTAGCACTGTCAAGACAATACTAGTTAGGATGTCCAGTGTGGGATTTTCATAGTGTGGGAATCAAAGCTCATACAGGGCCTAAAACTGAGTGATCTTAGAAGAATTGTGTTCATGGATTATGCTAAGGATATACATTTCAAAACACTTACATCTTACTGTGCTCTAGCACTAATATGGACTACTCAGAAAGACATCACAAATTTGCTTTATTTAGATGTAAACTCATATTTTGGTGAAGGAGATGTGAAGGCAATATCTCCACTGTAATCTGAACCTAAAACATAAAAGGTATTTCCTGAAGCAGAAAAGCACACATCACTGAAAGGAAATTCAAAGCTTTTTGAAAGTTTCTCACAGTCTAATTAGAGTGTTCTTTTCATTTCTCAGTGCTGAAAGTGGAGGAACTATTCCTCCAAGTCCAGCTGGCAGCAGAGAAGGCAGTCCATTCTTCTGTAGAAGTGGATTCAGCTATTTTCTAGGCTTCTGTGGGCATTATCACCTAACATCCCCCTTGCTCTTGCAGGACTGTGAACACTGACTTGGCAGTAATCTTTCCTGCTCTCTTCCTTTGGCAAATTGCTTTGCTGTGATTTTTGGAGGTTAGTACTAAAGGACTTGACTTGTTAAAAGGCTTCAGAAAATGTTTTGTGAATAACGGGCTGCAGAAGGCTGTGACGCACAAGAAACTTTTCCAACGTCTGCGTGCAAGGCCTAGTCTCTAGCTTTTGGGGCCACTTCCAGTCCAATGTTACAATTCCAACTGGGACATTTAGAACAAAGACTTGTTCTATTCTGCATTGAGTGATGACTAATATTCATGTCTTGTTCGTGAAAATAGGTTAGCTTATTATTACAATTCAAGGCCTTTTGGCTATTTAGACCAGGATCCTGTGACTGAAACAGGCAGAGGTATGTTCTGAGGTCTGCAGACCCTGGGAGATGTCAGACTTCAGAAAGTGGCATACCTGCTCTGAAGGAAACATCAACAGTTTTCATCTGCATTTGTGTACCTTTTCTCAACCATAACAAAAAGAACTCTGAGTCATCTTTTTCCCCTTTGACCCTAAACTTCCCTTTAATTTACTGTTTATAATGATCTGAAATCTTTGCTCTCTTTCTCTGGAAAAAATAATTTATGCAGTCAATAGAAAGACCCTTTGTTTAAGAGTCAGTGATAGTGTTTCCTGCAACACCCAGATAAACATGCAATGTCCTACCCCCAGAAGTTTTATTACTAGTAAGACAAAAGCACAATAGTCTCATCAAACAGATGGATCAAGTACAATCCATTTTAAATGAAAGCATGTAAACCAGGAAATCTGGTAATTTTATAAGGCTAAGCTGTAAACTAATTTAGTAGAAAGTCATATCAAAGCTTAAAGGTATAAAACATAAACATTCCCATGAATTCCAGGATAGTCTTTGATCTCAGCTTTGACCTTATTAGTATGTTTGTCATTGACTGCCTTCAAGAAAAAACAACCTTCCCTTTTTACTCACAGACACTGTTGCCACTGCTATTATCTCTCCAAAGGCACAACAATGCAACGTATGGGGACGTTTATCTGAGTGGAATGACAGTTAACAAGGCCTTTGGACTTGGGAATCTTAAGAAATTTTCCAAATGCCAGTTCATATCATCATACTCACAAAGTTGGGGAAATCTGAGGATCAGAAAATTGATGCCAAAAGTAGGGTACATTTTCATTTTGATACTCCAATGTGGTAGCATTTCCGTGCATTTACTCTGCATTGACTCTTATTTTCCATCCCTATTAAGATAAGCAGAGGAGAGACAAGTGATTGGAATCCACACATGGGGTGATTCACAGCTTCTTGCTGCATGAAGAAATAAGCACAGAGGAAGAAGAAATAAGATTTTCCACTTCAAATATTTCAAAGTTGTTAAAAATGCAAGCCCTCAGATTTTAAATACTTTTCTGGAAAGCTTCATTCAGCACACTGCTGAAAGTGAAAATCTGGATTATAGACAATAACTCTGTGAATATTTCTTCACATAAAAAATCAGAAATTCATTTTTGCTCCCCAATAATAGGTAAATTTAATGAAATTCGTGGGTCAGTGTAGTTCTGGACAATCGTAAGAACAATTTCACACAAACTGTTCCTAGAGGAGGGAATGCCAGGTTAAATCTAATTCTTCAGAATGTACAGTTGTTGTTTTAATGGGTAAAAGATGTTCAAAAGAGTGGCACAATGCAAAGAGATTTTTTTCTCTATTGCTTGGATTACAAACACCATTTCTGTAGGTGCCTTGAAACAGCAGCACCAACGTCAGATGTACATCCGACATTCACCAGTAAATACTGAAGAATGTTAAAAAGCTTTCTTTTTAAACAAGGTCACATACAAAGTTTAAAAGAGGTGCCTGTCTTCAAATGTGGAGTCAAAGCTACCATTTTGCATATGCTTCTTGTGACATCCTTGTGGAAATAAATAACATCAAAGTGAATAGCACTTTTGTGACCCCACTACATTTAACTCCGACATATGTCACGGTACCTAAAATGGAAAATATTCTGAGGATTCTCTTATATCAAAGTCTAAAAAAGAGTTACAGGATATTGTAAAAGGGTGTCTGGACAGCTTACAATTGGCAGAGTTCATCAGCTTTCAAGAGTGATGAATGTGAGTTATGCTGTGATATTTTGCAGCTCAGAATCAGTGTCAGAAACTTTCACAGATCGTCTTCTATCAGCTTGCTTCAGGGTCAACTGTTATGAAAACGTTCTGAAAACTCGTTTATTGTTTTACCCTCAACAACTGTAAGAACTGTTTGTCAAACTTCAGAGGAACCTGTGGGAGACAGCAGCACTGTATGTCAGCTCTCACAGCAGCTGGCAGCAGGCAGGATACCCATCTGCTGCAAAAGTCGTTTTCTTGAAATTCTGCAAGCTGCTACGAACAAGTTTGATGACAATATGAAGTCACTGTGAGGACAATTGTAATCAACAGCAAACCCTGCCTCTTACTAAGTCAAGGTAAATAGCAATAAACTGTGTCGGTAGGTTTAATGTGAGTTAATCTTTCTTTAACCTCACCCCACAGTCCTAAAATAGACTAAAACCAAAACTCTTTCAAACATTTTTTTAGGATTGGGACATACATGCCAGTAATTTCACCTTGCTAGTATTCACATGCATATTGTTTGCTTCACAACGACTACTTATAATTTTAAAATGAAAGAAAGAAAATTTAAAATAATTTTAAGCCCTAAACATAATGGAAATAGCTCTTCTTGGATTTGTAAATACATGTACCTGTCCACAAAAGCTGACTTGGTCAAAATGTCTGGCAGAACCAGTTGTGGCACCCTGATTTTTACAATGGCAGTCAGCCTGAGAAATTTCATTGTCTTACTGGGTATTGAAATCCTTATCCAAAACCATACATTTTATATTTATATGACAGCAATATGATTAGGTCGCACTTAGACCATGTGTTCAGTAGATCTTGCTTCTTTCTCTGTGCCCCCTTGCCAATCAGAGCTGCAGCTCCATAACAACTCAGTTCCCTTTTTTGTACAAAAAGGCTGAAAATTCTGTGGTTTACTGATCTCCTGAAAATTTGTGTCTAGCTGTGCTTTTGAGACATACAGAAAATCTAGTCTCTCACACATAAGACTACTGCCCTATCTAATGAGGGGCTTTATGAGAGGTGCATATTCACAGGGAACTAGGTGACTAGAAGAAAGTTGTGGGGTCTAAAGAGGAATAATGAAGGAGGCAAGCCAGGAATATGACAGTTCATGGGCATTTCATTTGTACTTAGAACTGGTTGTAGACATGACAGTAAGCTAACTCCAAGCTGAAAGCAAGGGGATGAGAAAGTAATTCAGCATGTTGGGTTATAAAATATTCTGAAAACTAATTTAAACTATATTTGAAATTTTCATTTTCCAAGGGAGGAATGAAAGAGGGTTTTATTTAATAAGCTGGGATAATATTTTGCAAAATCTAAAACAATTTGTATTTTTACATGGTATTTTACATGATATGTGCATTATAAGAAAAATAACAAAAGATCACAGTGACAGGTTTTCTGGGAATATTTGTAATCTCTTTCTGGTTTACAGCTTTTTAAGAGATACTCTGAACTTAAAAATAAGCTTCTCAAAGAAGGAATACCATTTGAACTGATGGCTTTGCAGTTTATCTGGTAATACTAACTTCAGATCTTCCCTAACCTACATAATAGCATCTCCTGTAGCCTCAAGCAATGAAGCCTGCTACTCTGGTTTTTGAAGGTTGAACTGAAGGATTTTGTGCATTGCTTTAATATGGGCCTTTGATATTCCAGGCATTTGGGGAATGATGCTCAGAGGTCTTCCAGCAAACTTTGCACACCTTGGGAAGGGTTAGTAATAAAAAATAATGCTAATGAGATTTATATGTATGCTCTAGGTATCAAAACCCACCAGTACTGTGTACAAAACCATCAAGGAACAAAACATCAGTGCAACAGAGGTGGAATTTAGATACCTACACCATTGCAGTAAAGCACCTATTGCAGTTACAGTAAAGCCCCCAAGACAACAGTGTAAATTCATCTGAAACAACACCATGAGTCGGTGCATGTAGCATATGCAGCCATGCACAGGCTTCCAGGAGCAGCAAACCCTTGATGGAACTCTCCAATGCAAAAGAAGGTAGGTAGAGGCTGCTCAGGAATGTGTGATCCCACAGAGGGAAGGCAGGTGGTAGCAGTCTGGCACTATTCACAGCAACATGCTGGCTGCAGCTGCTCTTTTGAATGACTTCACAGACAAGCCATGAAGCAGTTTGTGACCTGTTGGAACTACCTTTTCTTGCGTGTTCCAAAGGGGGACCAGATTCATCCTTTGAAATCATGGTTTCCCACTCAGACCCAGAAAACCAGAATCCAGACCTTAAAGCTCATTCGATTTGATCAGTGCAATCTCCTCCAGGATCAAACCTTAGACACCAAAAGGGCAAGATCAGACCTACCTGTAACTGCCCAAGTATCCCGTGTCAGGAAGTATTTGTGCAACACTTCCAAGGAAACATCCAGCCAGGTCCTTCCCAGCACTGACTGGAAGCATTTCTAGCTCACTAGGCAGCGAAATGAAGTAACAATGCATGGTAAGAAGCACTCTCTTTCCTTGGGCTGGATACCTAACTCTCTCCTAAACTCTGCCATCAGCAATGATACAGAAAGGGAAGTGCCAAAATGTGGGATTTATTGAATCTTGTGAATGGAGCAAAAGGCATATATTAACCAAATTAATAAAACAAAATTAATAAAACACCCTTCATGCTCAAGATTCTGAGTAGATGGGAGGGTATCAAAATCAGTTCTGGTTTAAGGTACTATAGCTCCTAAGAGAAGTTGTAGTGCAGAAATATTCTTGAACTTGTGGGTTAATTGGTGGTTGTCAGAGGTCAGTGTCCACAGATCACCTTTCCAAGGCTTCCAAGAGAAGTGGCAGTCTGCAAAACCTTCCTCCCAAACACTGTCTGTTCTTTCAGTCTTGCAATGCTTTCTCTGAGCATCATAAGGAAGGGGTCTCAAAACATGTTACCAGTTCCTGCAGTCCTGATCCTGGGGTCACTAGTTGCCCTGAGAGTTATGCAGCTTTACAATGGACACACTACAAACAGTGAGATGGGACATGCCCCAGCCACAACAATGGCTCATAAATTCTGAAGTATGTTGTTCCCAGGAAGCTCTGGGGCAACCTGTTGCTACCATCCCATAACAGGACTCTGAAGAAGATGTAAGACACTACAGACAGATTTTGGAGAGCATAGATTCACTGGAAAATGAGACCCTTGTATAAGGCCACTTCAGGATGTCTGAAGAAAGAGACATTGAGACATTCCAGCCCTCTCAAGTTTAAGAACTGTTCAGGAAATATTTTGCCATATGGATAAGACTAGAGCACAGAGTAAAACTCTATGGTGTTGCAATGCAGCCTTCATTTCTGCAGTCCATGCAGAAAAGCCATCACATAGCTGAAAGCTATTTTGCCATGTTGCCAAATGGCCCCTTATTCCTGTAAAGTTAATTAGTTTGAATTAAGCATAATGCAGACTTCACTATCCTTCCCATTTGTCAGACTAGTCCCTTTTTCAGTCATCTTATAAGTTTGTAAACTGAGTTGTGTTGTAGGATTCACACAATTAAAGAATTCTCTTCTCTTTAATGCAAGGCCTCTGCTACAATAATATCCATGCCCTCAGAGAGTCTGCCAACAGATAAGTAAGGATGACACCATTGTGTGATTCATGGGTGAACCTTTGCACAATCACCTTATAAAGCAAGAGGATTAAGGACAGGAACCCTGTGACTCCATCCAGTTCAGGTATGCACTCCCAATACCCTTGTTTGCCAGGTTGCTAGGTGTTCTACCTACATACCACATCCATCCCATACTGCTGTTAGGAGCTTAAAAAAATTATCAACAATTAAATGTTAATAATGGCCTGAGCCAGGCACAGTGTCAATACTTATTATGTCCCCTTGACATACATCTGCCAATGCACGTCTGTTAGTGTGCATGCCATTCTAGGGCGTGGGCTAGTGTTAAAGATGGTGTCAAGATGGAAGACCAATACTAAGAAAACTGAAACAAACGAAAAACCAAAAAGTTTTGAGTCACCGGCTAATGCTGTCATGCAGAGATCTTCCTTATTTTGACATCTTAAGTAAAAAGAGAATATTTCTTTTCAAAAACATTAAATTATCCATATTCATGGTCCGAATTATTCATACAAGCTTTTCCTAATTATTGCTGTACTAGCAAAAAGGTTTTTCTTTTAAATAAAGGATAGCAGCCAAGTAGTTACAGCGCATTTAAGTTCGATATGAGAGATGCATAACAGACCATGTAGAAATGTACAAATAGGCCAGTACAATGTACAGTTTGACAAAGGGAAAGAGCAGCATAATCAACTATAAAATCACAATCTAGACACCCCTACCTAACCACTCAGAGCATGTCCTCATGCTTAACCCTTTCTTTTGGCTCTGTCTAAACAGCTTATGGGTTTGCAGATACCATTCTCTGGCACATGGCTGTTCCCACACACTGCAGGAAGCTTGCCTACACAAATACCTCTTCATCCAGGATATCAGTGTGGGAGTCAGATGGAGTTCGCTGATTTGGCACCAAATCCATTGGTATTACAATTTCATACTGGATCTAACCCAAAATTCTCAGATGCAGTAAAAGAAATCAGCACAGTTAAAGCCAGACTAGTTAAGCTGATTAGCACTACCTATAGAACTCGTCCTAATAGTACAATATATCATTTAGAGGTTTTGGACAACAAAGTCTTTCCACTGAATTCAATAGACCTTGAATCTCTAATTCTGTAAAAAAAAAACATTTCCAGGTGTATTTATAGCAAGGCTTTTCCTTTCTATTACTTAACACTACCATTAAAATACACACAATGACTGTGATATTTATGTTTTATGCAGAGATAAGTACAGTCCACATTTGCCAAATCAATTCTGGCTTTACTGTTTCCCAAGTAATGTTTCCCAGGAGTCATGGCTAGCACAAGGGTCTGGCATCTTCTCTACACTACCAAAACCAAAAAATTATCATATTCTCACTTTTCCAAAATGATTAAGCAATTTAGCAGCACACCAAAAAAAAAAAAAAAAAAAAAAGTTGGGGAGAAATAATGAGAAAAATAAAATTCTCTGTAGGTAGATGTCTGCTTTAGTGAGAGGTCCAATTTTTCTTCTGTGACTGTAAAATTATCACACTGCATCTAGTCATGCACTTGGCCTTATGTGTGCTACTTTAAGAAGTGAAAGTCATTGTTTCTGCTGAAACATTTGTCTTCCAGGGCAGCAGGGGAAGTCCCCAGGCTTGTGCTGATGACTCTGCTCTCTGACAGATGGCTTTCTGGGACACCAGGGACCCAGACTTCTCTGGGATTTTCATTTTATTTCTCTTTGAGACTTACGTCATAGGAATAGGTCAGGAATGACCTTTAGAGATATGTGGTATGCCTAGCAGTATCTTTCACTCTAGATATGGAGTGACTACCATCCATTTCATCAGTTGCAATTATAATGCTCAAGAGTTTTGCCTTAGGGCTAGGTGTGCTAGGTTTAAAATTCTTGACTGTCTTACCTGAAGAAAACTGACAAAGCACTCCATAAGCTCATTCACTGTTTTTCTCTTTCTTTGCAGGAAAATTAGTCAGTCTATAAGCTTCTGCTTGTGTAAACAGATACGTGTTATATTGAAGAAAATTCAGCTGAGCACTTCCAAATTATACTTCACTCTATAGCACAGTTGATTTAGCTGTGTGGTAAGTGAATGGTGGAGGAGAGAAAAGGAAAAATATGAGAAGAATTCAGGATCAAGGGAAATATGAGAAATCTGAACTACCTGGGTTTAACGACATCATTAAACTTGTAGATTTAAATGACTGAGTCAACAGTGATTTTTCCTTCCTTGTACTGCTTTATATTCTCTACGTACCGCTGAAGTACATCCCTTCTCTCTGTCATTCCAGCTGACCCAGACAAGGATAGAGGCAAGGCAAGGGCCATCCAGCTTCCTGTGCCAGGGCAGGGAGTGTATCACTCAGCCACGTGGTTGCACAGTGTAAAGGAGCAGACTGGCACAGTCTGTGGATTTACATCCACAGCTGTAGCAGTCTGTCTCATCACACATGCTTCATTGGCCTGCAAGTAGGAAGAGCAAGGCTTGGATGCCAGAATATGCTGAGAAGCTCACACAGTTCAAGCTATGAGAGATGTCAAGATGATTTTTTGCTGTTTCTACAAATGAACATTTCCATTTTCCTTGCTTCTGCTAAGACAGGAAACAACAAATTTTCCCTGTTAAGACAGGAAACACAGATGCTTATCTAAAGGCAGCACATTCCATATGAAACAGAAGTTCTTGTTGCAGCCGTGTACTCTGCCGTGCATTGTATCTAGTAGCCTGGAAACACTGGACAGGATAATTGTCAGGGCTGTAACAAGAAGATGTGTAATAACATGTAAATATTTCTGCATGTTAGAAATTATGTCATAACAAAATTGACTTGGCTTTTCCACGAAGTTCTGCACCTGAGATGAATCACTTTGGTGTGTAATCTAGTAACATTCTCTTTTTTGCAATTCTGTTATAGAAATCCTTTTACATGACATATATAATCCAGCAACACTGTGAGGGCTGGATTTCCAGAACACCTGAGTATGTTGTTCTCCACTGCAAACACATGCAGGTGAAACAAACATTTTGTATTCTAGTTAAGACTCAGTCAAACAATGAGATAATTAGCAAAAGTTAACATCAGCATGATTTTAACAATAAAGACTATGTAGAACTTAGGATGGGCAGATCTCTTTCAACAGAATTGGAAAGCATATCTGCATTGTGCAAGGGTGTGCAAAGCAAGCACATACCCAAACTGGTCTGTCTGCATGGCAGAGCAGTGTGCCAGGTTACCCACTGGTGTCTTGGAAGCAGGAGAGCAGCAGCAGTGTGATACCACACCCAAGTAATGAGCTTGGCATCACTGTGCTGACAGGGCTACCCTCCTCCAGATTCCAGGACCCCATGAGCCCAGGAATGCATGCAATGTGCTGTGTTACACTGCAGGGGTAGGCTCAGAGTTACATGGGTCTTTGGATCAAGCACTAAATGAAGGATTCAAGAAAGTGAAGAAAAGCAACCCCTCTAGTATAGGAAGAACAAGATGAAGAAGATTAGAGATTATTTTGAACAAGGAAGGCCAGTGATAGGAAGCTAATAAAAGACTGGGGAGAGAAGACAGTAAAAGATGGGGACATAAGTCAATTCTGCAACTGGCCAGTGTAAAACACATGCACAGTAATAACCATGCAGCTAAGGAATATGTGACCTTGTGCTGGTTCACTGCATCAAGGTGAGCTTCATCCCCAAGGACATATTAAATTAAATCATCAATGACCCAGCATATTTTGTGATATCACATTTGAACTCAATCAGCATGAGAACATGGACTTTATTCCCTTCTCCGTAGCTCATTCTGAAATATGTATTTGCTATGCTACCTCTAAATCAGCTTTGTAAATGTCTCAGGAAAGATCTAAATTTCTAAAAACATTTCAGAAGTTAAGTGGTCTTGGAACTTCTAATTCTTTCTGGTGTTATGCTAAACATTGTGTTTTTATAAAACATACAATCTCTTATATAAACCTTCTGTAAGATACTGTGGCAGAAGATAATCTTGCTGGTTGGTGTGGTTTTACAAGCAAGTTAAAACCATATTTAGATTACGGAGCATATATTATGCAAATGAGTGACAATGCACCCAATGAATGCTTTGTCAAAAGGTCTTGGTAGTCACTGCTAACACTGCTAACACTACCACCTCTGGGATAAAACTATGAGGAACATAACTTGGCAATCCATAGCAAAGGAGAAGGAAAAATCTCCTTACCAACAGTGCTGGAAATCAAATAGCAATTTTCTCTGTATAAAGCAGTTAGAAACATTAGTTGAGATGGATACTTCATAACTTAATAGCTACAGTCTTTGAAGTATTTATCTTATTTTAAAATCAGCTCCTTATATGTACCACAAAAAGTGTGAATACACCTCAAAAGTTCAATTTTTTTTCTTTGTGTATAGGAATAAACATCCCTATAGATGTAAGAGTCCCTGCAGATTAGAGAAGTCACAAGGTCATACCCTCCTTTTTTCTCTGCCAGTCATTTAGAGGAATCAGGAACACCTAAGATCTCAGCACATCTCAGATTCCCAGTCACCAGCTCAGCAAATGAAGTGCCAGCAGAGAAATAATGAATCCATATGTCAAAGGTTATGTTTTTCTTGATGGAGGAAGAGTTGCTTTCATTAATCTCCCCCAACCACCCTTCCTACCAACACCTTCTGCTAAAAAATATATTTTTAAAAGGGAAAAATAGAATTGAAAGGTCATTTTTCTGCCTACATTGCCTCATATTTGTCACTTCTTATGCTATTTCCTCTTGACATCTATTTATAACTTCCTTGTATGAGCTGTCATACCACAAATTTATATGACCTAGTTAACATGTATACAATTGCTTCAAAGATTGCTCTAGTAACCATCTTGGATTTCTAGGTCATTAATTTAGATTCTATTTTTGACTTTGCTTTTGTCCTACTTAGGAAAATGATCAGACTGCTTCCAGAATATTGCACAAAACACAAAGATGACTGTAACCGGGCATCTGCATAACCTAAAGGCAGAAGTAAAGGAAGTTTCTGATTTCTGCCTTACTTCCCTAAATGCAGATTCTCTGTCTTCTCACTTAAAATGAATGACATAAGGAACATGTTGAGAGGAAGACAGAAGCAATCAAAGCTGGCTGCAACCAAAGCAGAGAAGTTCTTTTCACATACTCAGGCCAGTGTAAATGATTGCTAAATCAGGAAAATCCATGCCCCTACAGAGAAGGAAAACTTCCAGCAGAACAAAGTCTTCTGTTGACTGATTCCAGAGGTACTTACAAGGTTTCCATCATCAGTCTCAATGTCATCGTCTCCTTTCAGAGACCCTGTAGAAAACTTGCTTGAGGTGTATACATATTGTCAAAATGTGGGCTGACAGCTGTGCTCAGGACAGTGTGTCACAATGCTAAACCTAGCAAAGTAAAAGGAGTGGCCATGTCCAAGCTACTCCCCGAATACACAAAAGACACAATGGACAGTTGTGTTAAGGCAACAGGATGTATGTATGTCATGATGATATTACCTTTATCATTTGATTAAAACTAAGTTTACTGCATCTTCTACAGGGCAGTAGGAACTTCAGGCAGTTGAGATGGTTGAGATACCCAGATTATAACAATGTTTCTACTACAGACACAGGACAGCCCCACGACGGCAGTGCTTCTTAAGAAACACTTTCCAAAACACTTAAGAAACACTTAAGAAACATTTTCCAAACTCTTCTTGAGCTCTGGTAGGTTTGGTGTCATGTGCACTTCCCTGGGCAGCATCTTCCACTTCACAACTATCCTTTAGCTGGAGAACCTAATCAAGAAGCTTGACCAAACACCCCAACATAGTGACAAGAGATTTTAGACCTTAGAAACTGTTCCTGTTTCTGTATGGCAAGATTCAGCACAGATTAAAGCAGATGCTGGTCAGCAATGCTTTGGTGAGCTACTCCAAGATAAATAGAAACTCATAACAAGCACTTCAGGAAAGCAGGTGTGAGCAGTGTCTGCTTCTGTTTTGGTGGTTCTTGCTGTGTGACAAGTTGGCACATGGGGCTATGATGCAGCTGATGTCAAAGGCCCTGTGTGCCCCTGACAGAACAGGTAGCTTAGAAGGCAGACTGGACAGCACTAACAATACTGTCATTCAGGTAACACATACCACCCAGTATTGCAGAGAGCTGTACTGGACATGTTGTGCTGCACATGTACATTGTCTTTCATCCAGAACACATTCTCTCCATCACTGAGATTGTGAGATACTTGTTTGCTCTTATGAGAATCACTGTAATGCCAGGTGGTATTTGTTATTATTATTATTTGAATTTGCTGCCACTGCTTCTACAGAGACACCTTCTCTAAGTTTAGGGAAACAATAAAGACCTTGAAACTTTATTAACAAGCACTTCAAAACCAAGCAATTTCACAACTTCATGAAACAGGAGAATTAAATTCTATTAAATTCTATTAAATTCTATTAAATTCTATTAAATTCTATTAAATTAAATTAAATTAAATTAAATTAAATTAAATTAAATTGAGTAATGCAACTAAAACAGCTATCTGTATCCAACAGCCTGATTGGTGACTGCCTTGCTTCTATGTGCCTATGAAGAACTCCTTCTATTTGTGGAAGCAAATATCAGCATTACACTTGAAGCACTCTGGAATCCGATTTTTAAAGCTTTTTCCCCTGTTCATGCCACAAACTCATTATGGTCGTATTACACTACAGACACAAACACACCCATGCTCTCACCCAAGCACACAGAAAGAGCCAAGGCATCTCCTCAAGGTGGCCCCTGGCTTTAAAGGCTGTCCTCAGCCTGGGACACAGCAGAGCTCACAGCAGCCTCTTCTCCAAAGGAATAGACTAAGAGCACTACCAGAACACAGAGCATGACATTTTCCTTCACCAAGGAAAGTCATGGTCAACTAGATTTTCATCATAAAGAGTCCACATGATCCTGGTTATTCCCAACAGAGCAGATTTACAGTCACAGGAATTTCCAAGAACTGAAAATACAATACGCTTCTTTAATTCTATGCCCACAATTTATCCAGGTATTACATCACCCTGAGCAGATTTGAGCTTTTTGTGGCCATCCTGTCATATTTCCTGATTTTTGTTTCTGTTTGAGACCTAAAATGAACTGCAGTTATACCACTGAGCATACAATACACAGGGGCCGAGTCTTTTTAAGCAAGCTTCCAAGGCCACTTCTTTTGTATCTATGAATTGTCACAGACCTGCCCTTCACTGTCATTTTCTCTTGTCCACATTGATGGTGTTGCAAGCTTCAGTCTTTCTTTTACCTTTTCCCTCAGACACAAAAAGTGTCATACCTGTCTTTGTTATTCATTATGTCTATCATGACCTGCATTGCCTGTGCCTGCCAAAAACAAAACCACTTTCAGGAAAAAAAAAAAGAATTCCTATGAGTATTCTTTTGCAAGACTCACTGTCATGTGATGTTTGAAAGCACAATGTGTTACAACATGGATTTTTTATTTAATGTGTCCAGCAAAGGTGAACATACACATGCATTTTCTGGATGCTGTTCCAGTCCATCCACTCCGACTCCCAGCATATGAGTCTCTGCAAAGTCAGTGTAGCAGCAGCAGAAATGTGTAAAACCTCAAAATGAAAATTTCTCAGGGCAGGTTTAATGCCAATTTAAATTAAAAACATGCACTTTCAAACTTTACACATCATGACAAATTCTAAAAGGGTTTCTTTTTCTCCAAATTACCCAAATAATTTTTTGATAATATTTTCTATCATTAAATGCCCTGGGCTGCTGTTGTCTTCCATATAATCCCAAGCCATACAGAGTGAAGTGTCATCAGACTTTGGTCACAGAGAATCAGTGTACTTGAATCAAACTGAGGTCTAAAAGGTAGGACTCATAACTGTGATGAATTAAGCACAACACCTATAAATATAAATATATATAAATAATATAGCTATACACATCCATATCAACATAAAAATATGTGTTAAGATACAATCCACAGAGTGTTTACAATCAAAACAGACAGGAGTTCCTTCAGGCAAGACCCTCACACTTTGTGAAACCTTGATTTCTTATGGCATTGTGTTTTGGAAAGCGTTGAGGTAAATATCTTGAGATCAAGTAATTCTCTCTGGTCAATCAAAACAAGTGGCTGGGAGACTAGGCCCTTAATTTAATCAAGAAATTTTAGAATTCTATAAATGCACTCACCAGGCCTGATTCTGCCCTTAGATATATAACTGTTGAAGCCACATATTATAAATTCAGTACTAAAGGAATGATAACAGCTATGTTCAATCTTGCTCCACTTAAGCAAAATGCATCAACAGGTATTTTAATAGGTTTGCATGAAGTACATATATTTGATAATGATAACATTCCAAGCATAGGGACAGTGTAAGCCAAGTAGATTTCAGTGATAAATCTGTGCTTTATGAGCTTATGTAGAAGTTTCTTGACACAAATTATTTCTATAGTATACATGTGTGTTGCCTAAGCAGAGCTCCACATCTATTAGCAGCTGCCACAGCCTTATTAATGTGAGCATGTTTTTACTCTATATTACTTTCCTCATTCTATCAAGCCAAACTTGTTGTAAATCAATGTAGCATAATAACTCAATATACTTCATAGACTCAACAATAAGATAAATAAATATTTCCTTGAGAAAGATAAAAGTTAGTATTTTTAAAAGAATTAACTGTAAGACTGAACAAGTATTTGTGAAGTGATCTGCATGACAGAGTTAGGATATTTATGAAAAAAATTTGGAAATTATTCTACATGATAATGTTAATTACCCATAAGACATGGATATTGGGGCAGGAGAACTACCTGCATTTTTTTGTAGTATCCATATATAATAGTTACCTTAGCTATGCTTAAATGTTTATAATAAATAGTTTTTCCTTTTTTATATTGGAATTCTTCTTAGTTTAGTAGAAGAAGATTTTTCACCAAATATGAATCCATTTTTCTACTCAGTAACACACACTGAATTTAATAGTGCAAAAAATGGAGAATATCTGTCTCATTTCATACAGACTGGAGTAGACATTCAATATAAGTGAATTGCAATCATGCTAAACTACAAATACATCAAATTAGAATCTTTATAACTCTCTAATTAATTTTAGAACTATAGAATTCTTTATGAAATATAATATTATAAAATAGATATCTCATATTGTAATTCAAAATTAACAGATTAACTTGGCTATGGAAATTTAACAATCTAGGCTCATTAAATCACAGCTTCTGACATCAGCAAATTTTTCCAACATCCACAGGACTAAAACATATGCTTCAGCTGAACAGCAAGAAAAAAGTGATTCACACTGAGAGAACCCTGATGGAGCTGTCTCAGTATAAAATCAACCATCTTGGAGCACTACTGCTTAACACATGCATGCCAAATTCATACAAATATTTCCAGGGAAGGAAGATGCACATATTTAATTAAATCATGAGATTTTACTGATATGCTTAATATTTAAATGGTTTAAAAGCATTATACTGATTTATTCTAATCTGTTTTCAAAGTATACCATAGACCCAGCATTATAGTGATATGCAATTCATTTTTAGACTTTTTAAACATACGTGAAGCAGAATGAGTTGTCAGTTATATAAACTGATTTTAATGTTTAAAAAAGAAAAAAAAAAGAAACTATGATAAACAAATATAACATCTGAAAACAAACAAACCCCTAGCAAACAAACAAGCAAAAATCCACACTAAAACCTACTGATCAGAGCTTAAGTAACAGGAACTTGAAATATGTTCAAATACAATCAACGTCGGCCAACAGCTTAGCAGGCTTCACTTACTAGTACAGCTGCAGAAACTATCAAGGTGCATATAAAATATCATAGATTTCAGATGAGCTTTTTGTATGAGAATTCGACTGTTACCCCTTTCTGAAAAAATAACCTTTTTAAAAACTATTCACTCTGGTTAATTCTCATAGAAATCACTGCTTACAAAAAGGGAGGATTCAACTAAAATTATTGTGAAATATGGGCTGCTCATAAAAGGCAAAACCTCATTTACACCAAAAACATTAAAAATTTTTGGAAGACAAAGAAGCAATTGAAATCATCTTTCCCCAGACTGAAATAAAAGTGAAAGCCAAGTCAAGGATTAAACTCCTGATATTTTCTAATTCTTGTTAAAAACTGAAATATTTTTCCAAACCCAGGACTGGTGCAGATTTATGAAATGTTCAAAAGAAAGAAAGTCATTTAATGAGCACTTTTTTTTTTTTTTTGTCTTATAAAGTTATCAAAGCAAGACTATCCATATCTGTGATGCCCTTATATTTTGTACTTTTGCTCTTGTAATTGAACTCTGATTTGTGGTATTTCTCTTGTGCTGCAGACACTCAAGATGTCATCAGGTTTTAGGAGGCATTTGCAATGATGCATGTCAGCACTGACACCCTGAAAGAGACAACACATACAACCCTAAGTTGGAGGAATTAATACATTGCCTTTTTTCTACTCATTTACTTGTGTGTGCAGAGTGGACATGCCCAATCCAGAATGGAAAATATTTATTCTTTTGGCCCAGAAGAGACAAGCAAAGACAGATTTGAAATGGCCTCCTGGTTTGACAACGCCCCATTAATTAATTCTATCAAAATGAGCAACAACTTGAACACATGCATATGCTGATTTAATCTAGGTAGCATTTCCCAGTTTTCTTGAGGAAAAATAAATATGGATAATGTCAAAATAAGCTTACAAAGTATGTCCTGCTTATACTTTTTCCATTGGTTAAATAAAAAAATAAAAAAAAAAATCAAAAAAAAAAAAAACACCAAAGATTCTGAAGTAGATTTCTGCTTCACAATAGAGATGAAATGTTTTCTGTTGACTGGTTTGGGGGGATATGGGTTTTGTACCTGTCATAAGGATGAAGTGAAGTTCTTCTTCCAGATCAAATTTCCCAATTTAAGTAGTAGTTTATATTAGTTATAATAGTACTTGGGCATATTACTTATAAATCCATGCATGCAAACAAGATCCCTTTGTGGAAGAAGGGAAACTGCTACTGATTTTAGATAAACCACCTGCCCAAAATGTATCACACATGGACTTCAGTCTAGGTTTGGGTGTCTGAGAGCAGGAGGGCAAAACGTTCATGTGAAAAGCAGTCTACTTGTTGTGTTAATGTTTGAAAGTCAAGTAGACTCTCAAAAACACTTAAGCATAAATCTTTTGCTTTACTCTGAATCTGGATTTTTTTTTCCTCCATTGGCATTGCAGAAGGTGATTCTACCTCCATCTAAAGGTTAAGGATTTATTTTGCTGCTTCTAACCAAAATCAATTTGTCCTGGCTCATCAGATTCCCTTTTAAATCTAAATTGTAACTAAAACAATGGAAATACTTAGGAAAAACACTTCTGTTTCCCTGGAAGAAACACAGTAAGCCAAACAGTGAAACCATGCAACTAGTACAGAATTATTTTTTTTTCCATTGGTAGGTAACACTGTCTGTATAAACTACAGCAAATCTAGAGATGCTGCAGCTCCTACATTGCATAGCAGCAGAGCAGACCATTCCTGTTTCTGCTTCACTTCTTTTGGATTAGGCAAGGCTCCAAGCTTTCTTCGATCAGTATGCTGTGGTTTGGGCCTTGCCCCAGATGACTAACATCTTGGTGGAACTATTTTCAGCCAAAGGATTACTTGTGTACTTCTTCTTGAGTACTGATCCTACCACATCCACTTTGTGTCACAGCCCTAAACAACAAGAGGGGAAGTGCTGCCAGCATTTCTCCTGTGATCTTTGCGTGACCACTCCCATCCAAATTGCAGTCCACTCACTCTTCCTGGCACTGCAAGACTGCTGTGGGAATTGTACAGCCATTGAAAATGGCACCTTCACACACAGACCAAATACAGCTTCTGTTTCATACATCATCCCATTTGGTTGTTATTTTTCTAGGAAGAACCCCTTTGGCATTCCCCGGCTGTTAAAGTACTTAAAAGGTCCATAAGAATTAATAGCTCTGTTAATAAGGTAGTCATGAATTCAGCCAACAGGGTTGCTAGTGTCAGACTGACACATGGGAGGCAGGAGTACTCTGCCTCCTTGCATTTCAGAAAGAAATGTGGTCCTTTGCCAGATCCTGAGCTATTAGAACATGTATTATTATTGGTTTAGCACTGAACAGCAAATTACAATAGCCACACTGTGGTCCTCAGATTTTCCTACTATTGATTCATATAAGTTCCTACTTAATGTGCTTCTGAATGTGATTTTGATTAACCTATTAGTCCTTGTGCATTGCACAGGGAAACAAGGGCCACTTTCATCTTTGGACTCCTCTACAGAGGTTATATGCCTTAGCTGTGCAAGCCCCAGCACTGCAACACTTGAATTCCCATTTGGATGTAGCCCTAATTTGCTGTACAGCTCTTCAAGCCTAGAGTAGTATATTGGTAATGTTTTCTGAAACACTGAGTGAATTTCTGTGTCTGATAAATACATAAAAAACTTCTCCTTGGAAGAACAGTCCAAATTCTCACATACAGAAGAAACCCTGGCACATTTTTCCCTATTTGGGACTCAGGGCCATACATAGAATTTTCATCTGAACTTCGAGAAGACAGGTGGACCCAAAGAAGTTGTCTGTCTTCCTGTTAGTAGTAGGAAACTGTACACAATCTCCATGTTTATGTGGACAAGGCATAGGCAAAGCAACATGCCTTGATTTAGAGCTGTGGGTGCTGTGCTACGCAAGGCATTAATAGCATCATGATCCTGATACATACTGCTCTCCTTGGCTGAGGAAATTCTTCAAAAGCTTGCTGGCTCTTTGGACATGTTTTTCATCTTTATCTGTCTATCTATCTATCTATCTATCTATCTATCTATCTATCTATCTATCTATCTATCTATCTATCTGTCTGTCTGTCTGT
>VZUI01033937.1:0-223205 GCA_013401135.1 Cettia cetti
TAAAATAAAATAAAATAAAATAAAATAAAATAAAATAAAATAAAATAAAATAAAATAAAATAAAATAAAATAAAATAACTAATAAACCATCTGAATTTTAAAGCTCATTTTCTGCCAGTATGTCTCATATTCCAGGTAGCAAGCAAAAGATTCACTCCCAACATTTGGTTTGAGGTATTAATCAACATAGTTGCAAAGGTCCCAAAAAAATTATGAAAGAAGTGAAAATGTTGAGCAAGAAAGAAACAGTCCTTGAAAATGTTCATAGGAAATACTGCTTCCTAACCAGATGCACTTAAAAGAAATCAGCAGAAATATAAAACACTTCCTCACTAAGGACAGCAGATTTTCCAGCCAGGATGATCCACTTTGAATTTAAAGAAAAGGCTGAATCTTGCATGCCACTGTCTGAACCCTCATTGCTCACCTGAGCCTGTGTGTAGCAAGATTTCTGCAAGGTGCTGAGTCACAGAAAGGGCTAAACACAGAGAATTAAACCCCAGCAGTCCTGGCTGCTCCAAAGCAATCTCCTTTCAGGCAGGTTAGGAGGTCATTTTTCTGCTGTCTTCTGCTCTTGAAGATCAGTAAAAAACTTGTTTGATACAACAAAGGGGGGCAAAGATTTCTATCAAACAAGCACTGAAGGACTGGGTCTGCTGCCATTCTTTCAGCTGACAGGTAGGAAGAATTCAACTATGTATAGTCCAGCAGTGCTCCTCAAACTTCTACTACTGAGCTACTTTGTAGAGAAAGCTGAGGGATATCAATTTTTTATCACAGGCCCTTCACCTTAAAGACAAAATGACACAGCATAGTGGAAAAGTTCAGAAGCACAGTGGAAAGAATGCTGAAAGAATAAGAGCAACCACAGTAAAAAGACTGATTTTCTCCAGGTAGAGGCAACACAGTGTGATTAGAAAGGGAGAAGGGGGCTCCCCACCTTCTCTAACTCACAGGATGGACACTTTGATCTGAGTCACTCCTGGTGTGAGGCTGAACACCAGCCATAAAGTCAGACCATAAATCTTAATATCCTAGCCTGTTATGTTGCTGACTAATTTATTCTAGATTGAAGACAAGGGGTTATAAAAACAAATTTATGGACACTGTATTTATTATAGTTCATTTTCCCCACCGTGAAAGCATAGTGATTTGGAAAAAAATTACCTTTCTAGAAGGTCTTTTTTCACCCATTGCTGCATTAAGGTGTCTGGCTGCATCCAACATTTATGCAGTAAAGAGAGCAGAGTTCTTGTACTCAGGAAAGGAGTGATTTCATCAGCCACAGCAAATCCAGATGACTCAACATCCCAGAAGGTCTTCTCTTTCTTTTAAATATCTATTTTACCCACATACAGATAAGACTGGATATTTCTGATGTAAAAGCAAGACAGACATCCAAAACTGCTTGCTTATGTTCAAATGGAGAAAATAATATTTGTTTCTTCAGCAACTGTGTGCCTGCACCAAACCAACCTGGCACAGGAATACTGATTTCCCTGCTAAGCCCCTCTTCTCTCAGGCCCTGAATAATCCCCATATTCAAATAACTGGTGATTACTGCTGAGTCTTACTGGCATCAGTACCAGCTCTGCCTCTGATAAGAGGGAAAAGCGAGTATCTCACAGTGCCCTGGGAGGATAAAGTTACAGAATTTTTGTGCATTGTTTTAGTTTCAAATAACCTTGACTTTGTTTCTGCCTTCTCTGCCCAAAAGCACACTCATCAAGATATGGGTGCTTTCTAATAAAGAAGGCACGGACCATAAAAACCTGAGAAAAGTATTTAAAGTAATCTTCAGACTGGCAGCTCCTTCCTTACAACAGTCAGGATTGTGCTGTAGCTGAGATTTCTGCTGAAGTATATTGAGATACTGATATACTCAGAAAATACATTGATACTTCTTATAACTTTATACATAAATGACTATTAAAAAAAAAAAATAAAAAATTCAACCCAACCCAAAACAACACAGAAAGTTATACTTAACATGTGGATTGGCTTGTAGTATTTTCTCCCCAAAATCTATAGCTTTTGTTTTTTCTTCTAAAATGGTAACAATTACTGGTCAGTAAATGGTAATTTTAATCTAGTCTTTGCAGACAGATTTGAAGAGGTCGCTACCTGTAATTACTTCCTTAATCACTCTCCAGGCACTCCAAGCAATGCTAAAAGTCCTTTTGATCACTGGAAATATCATAAATTTTAAAACAAGATTGAATTAGGCTGCCAGATTTGTAACTAATTTCCCACTAATTCCATTTCCTACTAATTTTCAAATTGTGCTTACACGAAGAAACTCAAAAGTATTGGGGTTTTATAAGAAGCAGAAAAGTAAAGCTGAACTTTAGGAATTTTATTAAAACTGCTTTTACACTAAATTATGATGGTTTCCCAGCTATACATTTTTTGCAGTGGTGAGAACAGGGTTAAGGGGCTTCAATAGATACTACAGGAAGCAACCAAAATAGCAGGATCCAGACAAGTCTGAAAAACGCCCAAACCAGCAAACACAAAACAATTTTGATCTGATGATCACTGGCTGAAAGTAACACCTAAACTCAGAGCCCTGATCTTTCTAGCACCAGCAGTCCCCCAGTGCCTGATGTCAGACCACATCACAATCCAAATGATACAAACCAACCCTACGGAAAGGATACTTCAAATAGATGCCAAGACACAAATTTTTAGGACTCTGAAGTGTTGGCTAGAAAATAACTTCCCAGGTGTGCCAATACAGTAATTTGAACTGTGATAAATCTTTGGCCTCAGTAAAGGCTAAAGATCAGTCCTTACTGCCATTAGCTAAATAATCAACAGTTAATATCACAGTTTTTTGGGTGGATTTTCATCTCAAAGATGTGACTTCCACATTGTCCACAGCATTTCCAGCTTCTTTTCTTGCCTTGAACCTAATGCTAACATACGTTCAGGAAAGAAATAAATGCCAAACAGAACTTTTGAGAAATTAAAAAGAACAAATAGATCCCAGCCAGTTTTCCTCTTATTACTGTAATATACTTTTTAATCAACTACAGAAAAGACTATTGGCTATGCTTAAAGGTTACTAAATATCAAAATGTTAGTAAAAAGTTCATAAGACTTTTAAAATAGGAAAAACTGCAGCTGGAAATCTTATTCTAATCTAGGTAAGAGAGGAATATTTGTTGTGCATACAGATTTGTGAGTCAGGAACTGGACTGCAAGACAGTTCTATTCTCCACCTAGTTTGATGCCAATTAATTTCCAGCTCCATTTTGCTGTTAATTAGTGCTGTTCACAGTCCAAGTTTTCCAAGGCACAGATTGCCAGTAACCAAGTGATCATGTAAATGAGGCTCTGCTATTAATGCAGCTAGTTAGGTTGGAACAAAAATAACAGCAGTTTGCAACTTTACGTTTTTAATAAAACCTTAGTAGAAGAAAAACTGAAATCATCTGGTCTTGAAATGACCAGACACTGCCAGTTTTCCGGCCTATAGTAACTGAGAATCTGTTTTACTAAAGACAAGCCTATCAGAAACCATATTTTTTGCAGTGAGTCAATGATGCAAACAATAAATTAATCCCTTCCCAAGGTAGGTCTTTGGCTTTCTATAAAGAGAAAATCAGAAGTTTCATGTTTCTTACCAAGCTACTTAGTGAACGAAAAAAAGCAGACCTGCAATTCCAAATAAATATCCTTCTATTTGAAGACAAAGCCAACCAACAATGCACTATCCTCAAACGTACTGCATTATAATATTTTTTTTTTTTTCTGTTGAAGAACAGTGGGTTTACCTACAGGCCTTTGTATTAGGGGATAGCCCTGGTTATTCTGTGCTAAGGGTAAGCACTGGCCATTACCAGTGAAAGAGACAATTCTCTCTGAGCATAGATAAAGTTTGACTGCTATACCATGAAAGGGAAGTATAAAGTTTGGTATCTTTCAGAAACATACATCCTTCAATTGTGCCAATTTATGTCTGGATTTTTTTCCCTGTCTTTTCCAAATTAAATGCCTCATGACAAGACATAAGCAAGTTGTGCCCAACCATCCCCTCTTTATTAATTTGATCTCAGGATGAGTCTTTTGCCATTGGGCTTTCTTACAATTTCCTTTGAATTCAGAGAGTGAAGGGTGAATGCTGATCATATGGACTACAGAGGAGGCTATAGCGAATATTCAAAATATGTGATTTATTTACCTCATCTGCTTTTTATTTAATTGTTAGCCAAGATGACACAGCTTTTAAAGTCAATATGTTAAAGAGCAATTTCAGGTACTGCTCCTCTCACATTATCCTCTGACATTTTAAAAAGCATTTTCTCTTCACTATTGCCATATTAAAAAGCTAACTGAACGAATTCCAATGAGGAGCACTTGTTCAAACAAATGGGAGAGAATTCAAATGTTAGATATTGTAGAACACCTCTGAGGAGGGTCAAAGTCAAGAAAAAAGTTGCAAGACTTGACAAATATTATTCCACTAGATGATGCTCAGTTGAGACATCTTCCACAACAGGTCTGTAACAAGCATAACGTTGAAGTGAACATTTCCTTTTTTTTGTGTGTTCATTAGAAGGGTTCATGGCTTTAAAACATTTTTGTTTTTTGACCTCTAGACAAGAGGATTCAGGGGAAGATCCCTTTTCTACTTGAAGGCAATAGTTTCATTTTTCTAGTTAGAAAGTGAAAAGAAAAGCTACTGTGAACTTATGTGTCAGAAGTCACCGTTTTTTCACCAAAAGAGGAAAAAAGATGACCAGCACCTGAAAATTTATAAACCCCATTTTCCCTCCAAAGAAAGACAGGAGTTCTAAATACTCATTTTCCAAGGGCAGTATAAAATCTTGATTAACAGAAGCCCAATCCAAAATACTGAATGAGGATTTTAAAATTCTCCTCAGTAAAGCTATTGCAGGAGACCACGACAAAGCAAACTGATTCATAAGGAGATCAAATATCAGCTGTGCTTTTACAGACTCTCAAAGTTCATATATAAGATGGGAACAAATCAGCTGAATTTCAATGCAAGGACTTCTTGTGCATTTCCCCATATCCAGCCTCTCAAAGCCTGTGGGACTGATTCTCTTTGAGCCATTCATCTACTTTTGCTTTACATCTGTCTTAATGGAAGGAAGACTCTAATGCCAACACTTTATAAATAGCAGCACTTAAATCCAAGATAAGCAGAATTCACAGTGCTGTACTCAATGGGAAATTCCACTAAGGCTTTGTAACCTGTGTGTAAAACTGTGTTTCAGGCTGAAATCTGGCATGTGTGGATTTCATGAGAATGGAAATCTGTGGTTCTTTAAGAGGACAATTAGAAGAAACAAGTAGTGGGTGTCTGCTTACCCAGACAGAAACACCAGCTTTGCAAGTTAATGTTTTTTTGCTAAGTGATTACTGTCTAGCATGTACAATATCCATTAATAGAAATTGAGTTCATATTCACGTGGAAGGCAATAGCCCCAGGCACTCTATTAATGAACAGAAGAACAGGCAGCTCTAGGCTTGGACTAAGTAGCACTTCCACCCATGAAACAGTAGAATTACTGAAATTAAAATGTTTCAAAAGTAAATTGTCAATATCGGAATATGGCTTGCTGAAATGAAACCATGAGGTAAGCTAGAGAAGGGGCTCAGTTGCTCAAGATTACTGCTGCTTCAGACCCTAGAATGCCATTCAGATACTGGGAATAACCATATATTTACTGTGCTGGAGACTATAAAGGTCTAGGGAATCAGAAAACAAAGCATAAGGATCATATTCCCAGGTGTTTTTCTAGTTACTTCCTCTTTGATGCAGCTGGAATAGTGCAAAGAGATGTAACAGATCACAGCAACCAGTTCACCACATGTCTGCAGAACTGCACTATTAACTGGAACTGTTCTTCAGTAACCTTATTGTATCAACATGAAAACACAAGACCTTAATTTCTACCACAAGGTGTATCGTTCTTTATGTATTATGTTTTTATTTCTCTATGTCTATTAAAAAAGGTTAATACTTATTAATACCTTTTAAAGAGGTAATTAACAAGCACAGTAGGTGCATAAGAGAGATGTTAAACTTCCTATTGTCACTAAAGAAAAAACCCTGCATATTAATATTAAAACCTGAGTGATAGACACAGAGTCATGCATGTAAATAGCATTCTACCAAAGAAGTGAAAGCATGATTCTCAATTTCATATTCTTTTTTTTTTTGTTATTGCACAGAGAATATTGAAGAAAGGGAGATTTCTTAGTCTTTATTTTATTTCTATTTCTAAGATTCTCCCAAAACCTCTTTTTTCCTACATGCCATTGTGGATGACACTGGAATAACAGGGTACCAACCATTATAATCTCTTCATTCTGCACCTCTAGCATGGAGTCCAGTCCTTGAATCCCCAAGAGTCTGAAAAGAATACAAGTATTTCGACTAGAAGCACTATTCAGCTTTCTTCTGTTGCATCAACCAAAGATAGGATTGGATCTTTAGGCCTTAATTGAACGATTTAATTTCTATTCAGTGACATTTTTAAGAACAGAACTCCTTTGGTATTATTATCCACAGTGTGAGACATCATGCAGTGTTGATATTAGCACCTAAATGAAGAATACCTTCTCCTCCAGTGTCCATCAGACGGCATTTAATGCACCACAAAACTTTGTCTTTTCCTAGAAAGGAAAATAGAGTGGAGCCTGTCAGATCTGCTTGCCATGGTCTGTCACCAGTGCAGCTGGAATGTTGAGTGGGAGGAGCAAGGAATGGCACTTGGAGCCTCTTAGGAATCCTCCTGTTTGCTCACTGGAGCCATGGTATCAATGTGTGAGCATCACTCCACAGCCTTGCCAGTGCACAGCTGATCCCCCAGCACATCCCACACTCGACTGACCACAGCCCAAACCCTCAACCAGCTCCCAGGGGTGTGAGCCAGGTGTCCCATCCCACCCACACCAAACCAAGCCCACTCAGAAGAAAGCAAGCACGCCCCAAGCACAAAGCCTGACAGCTGCTCTGCGTGGAGCTGCCCTGCTCTGCACTAAACCTGCCTCTGTGTCAGGGCTCTGCCCTGGCTGCTCTTGAATCAGTGAGACAGGATCAGAAACTGCCTGCTGAGCTCTGACACAAGGCTCCTCTCCTCTTGGCATCCTCCACTTCTGAAGGTTAATAAAAGAAATCCACTTATTATTTGGTCGTAATTAGTCCTTAAAAGTGCTTTGCAAACACAGCTAATTGATTAAGTAGCCTGTGCAATAGCATCAAAACACTGGTTTTAATTAACCACCTTAAACCCCATAGTTCATGCAGAGTTAAAGGAGCCTTTTTCATCAGCTAGGTATACAAAAGAGGAGATGAAGGAGAAAAAAAAAAAGGTGGAGATAAATTTCTCTATGAGCATTCTAAGTTAATTATGTAGCCTTTTCCACCAACAGTACAATTTCCAACTTTAAAAAAATCCTCTTTTTTTCCCCCTAAAGTAATTTATATTAACAAAACAAAAATCTCAGTCCTGGTTCCAAATCTTAATCCCACAACTCCTTTACTTGTATTTCACAGAGATCCAATGTCTCTGAAGGCTGCACCTGCAGGTGCCACCTGCCCTACCCAGGGCTTTGGCATCACCAAGCATCTGCAGAAGGATCCCAGATTGGCAGGCATTTAAATCATCCTGGTTCCAGCTCAGGTCATCCCTCCCTCCCTGTGCACCTAATCAAACCCAACAGTCTCTCCTGGTTTAGACTCAAATGCCTCTGGGACTTCACAGTGGCGGTAATTTCACACCCAAGGGGGTGGAGATTTTACTGGGATCTTGTTACATGTAAGCCATTACACGTTTAAACTTCTGGGCATGAAAGAAGATTTGTTAATTGTTCATCAGTGTGACTATCACAAAGCATAGCAGTGACCCCCTGACTCATGCTCAGGAGTTGAGAGCTTATCACCAGCAGGGCTCAGACATTCTGCCTCAATATCCCAACACTGGGAAAGGAGAAGAGAAAAAGACTGGGTTACATTTGCATTTTTCAGTCTGCACTCTACATGCCAGAGAAGAAAGGTTTGACTTTTCAGCCCAATTGTATGAAATCTGGTATTCAAATGGGGATTTGTCTCCATGTTGTAAAAGCGAACTACAGAATTTGTGCATAACAGAGATGAGCATCTCCCAGTACAGAAATGGCAGCAAGAGAAAGGACAAACAGCACGAGGATGACCTTAGGCTAACCCTGTACTTCCCTGATCCACACAGGTTGTGTATTTTCCTGTCCATCTGGTATAAATTAGAGAAACCTTTAGGCTCTGGTTCTGAGACCCCTCTGCCCTCTCTACGTCTTATCATTGTACTTGGTGCTGCTAAGTCCAACAGGAGGCATTGGATGTGGCCTGGGCAGACACAGAGCAACCCTTAAGATCCACTGGATCTTAGGAATAGTGTTCCCATTAAAACCTGCCCTGGGTACTGAGACTGCTCCACAACATGCAAATTACAATGGAGACAGACACGCGAGCTGGCACCTGGTGAAGAAAATTTGAACATCGGTACCATTGGTTATATTTTTATATTACAGTCTAGAGAGAACACATTAAAAAAATAAATACAAGATTCTGTTTTCACTGTTTGCACCAGTATTTGAAAGAACACTAAAGTCATTAATGCAGCACAGTTCCTTTTGAAGGCAATGGGTTTTTTTCCACTTTTTCTCCCAGGCAAAAATCTAAAATACTAACCTACAGTGTACACCTCTCTGGAATGAAATCCTGCACATATTCCTCTAGAGATTTACAGTGTATACATGAAGACTTACAAATGGCAAAAGAGAAAATGTGCCTATATTTTCCTATACAGATTCAAATCTTTACTTTAGAGACATTTAAATCCTCATAAATTGCCCCTTGCATATGAAGCTTTCTTTTTAAATTTTAAGGAAATTCCATTGCTTTTCTATTGCATAATGTAATAACCAATCATCCTGAGGAAGTGATGTTAAGCTTGTCTGAGCTTGCAGCAATGGTTGAGAACATTTCATAATTCAGAAATGCCATAAAATCCTTCATCACAAAAATTCAATTTTTTAAATTCCCAGAAGTCTCTAGGATGTAAAATTAAACCCCCAAAACAAGAAACCAAAACCAGGTATGTTCACCTCCTGTTCTAGACTCCATGCTGGTGTAGCTCTAGAAAGCAAATATATTGGGGTTTTTCACTTCTTTGTTTGAAATCTATCACAATGTAAAATATACACACACATGCACACCATCTATGAAACATACCCTTTTCTCTTCTGCAAACGGGCATTTAGTCCAAGTTTTGTCTTGGAAATAATTGATAGAAGATCAAGCTTTGTTTTCTAGTTTGTTAAGAAAAAAGCCTTTCAAAAGACAGTATGCTGTTTTTTAAAACACAAGAAATCAAGTAAGAATAGTGTAATATTCACTATGAACAACCAACAATGAAGTTCCTCAGCTGTGGGTGTTTGTTTCAGATGTGTTTAATTGGCTCACACCAGTTTCCTATCACACAGCACTCTGTTCTGACAAGTGTTGCATGCATTTGTTGCAGTTTTGCTGTCTGAGAGCCCTTGCTCAGCTCCTGGGAACGAGGTAGATAAAAGACCAGGAGTTGTGGCACCTGGGGACATTATTTACCGGTGGACTTGGCAGTGTTGGCTTAGTGGTTGGACTCAATGACTTTAAAGGCATTTTCCAATCCAAACGATTCTGTGATTCTATGTCTTGGTCTGTGCAATCACAGAGAACATGAAGTGAAGTAATGCCTATAAAGGACAGCATCAACTCCAAAGACTTGAACACAGTAAAATATTTGATTGTAAACACACAAATTTTTTTCTGTGTCCACGGAGACTAAAATTATTTTATAAACCAAAACTGAATACAGTACTATTTATAGCAGTATAATTACCGATATTTACATTGTATCTCTCAGCAAAGAGAATGTGCTTAACAACCAACCATAGAATGTAATTTTTTAAACATTTCTCAGAATTCAAAAATTTAGTGTTTGTTATTTTTATAGTCTTCTGGGGAGCTCATCTTGTTAAGG
Organism: Cettia cetti; assembly: GCA_013401135.1. Classification (NCBI taxonomy): domain Eukaryota; kingdom Metazoa; phylum Chordata; class Aves; order Passeriformes; family Sylviidae; genus Cettia; species Cettia cetti. The sequence goes on from VZUI01033937.1 coordinate 10,038, forward strand.
AACCCTCCCTAGGAAAAAAAAAAAAAAGCACTTTTGCATTCTGAATACCTTTCACTCTGAGATCACGTGAATCAATAGTCCCTTGTCCCATTCCTCTCCAGCTCAGTGTGCTGTGAGTTCGAGTGAAAACTGGCTGAAAGGCCAGGTCTGGATGCTTGTGATCAGCTAAACAACGTTCAGCTGGAAGCAAGACTCCCAGAGATCAATACTGTCTAACAACTTCAATAGTGGCCTGCAGAGCACACCCTCAGCAAGTGTGCCACCTATCCCAACTGCCTTTGGAAAAGCACAGAGCGAAGCCAAGGGAGGAGATCTTTTCTCTTTGCTTGGCACTGGTGAGGCCTTGTTGGAAGGACTGCGGCCAGTACTGGGCTCTTCAGCCTGATTTTGCACAATACAGCCTCTCAGGGATAACAGTCAACATTCTTGGTTAATTTGATGGGACTTTAGTCTATCTCCAAAACCCTCAAAATTATAGCATCATAACAGGTCTAGAGGAGATCCCCAGAAAAGGCCTAACTATGTACAAAGTGTGACCAAACCCCAGACTTTTCAACACCTCTGTCAGACAGATCAAAGTAATGTTTCAGTTCACTGGTTCTGCTATTGTTAGGATTCTACTTTTTCCTGAGTTTCTTTGTTTTTCTTAATTTTCCCCAAAACATCTCCTTGCTCATTACTGTCACAGTACTTACCTACAACTAAAGCCTTCCTCACCCATAAAATGGGCCTTTGCTATCACAGAGCCACATGAACAAGGATGAAGGGCACCAGGGATGAGTCAGAAGCAGAACTGTTCCTATTCTTGCCCTGTGCATTTAAATTTTGTCAGCCACCGTCTGCCTCTGTGTCACTCTCAGTGGTGACAGCACAGCAGCAGCAGCAAAAAGATGACTGGCAAGAGGTGGCATGAGCCAGCTGCTAAGCCTGAATCCTGAACATCAAATGTCAGCCATAGAGGGGCCGTGAATAAACGATGTGCAGTCGTCACTCTCTCTTGGGAATCACCTAGTATTTTCAAATACTTAACATAAGCATAGTGCCACGGATGGAAATGTAGATTCTGTGTTCACAGGAACCTTCTCAAGTGCTCGACACTTCCTTCCTGAAGAAAGTCGAATCCTCTGTCTGGTAAAGAAGAAGAAATGAAATACACTTTCTGAAAGGGGCATATCCTAGCAACTCGTGCTCAAGGTGCTGGTCTACCTGGCTGAGTACAATAGATCACTACAGCTTTCATCAGTGCTGGTGTAATGGTTAAGCAAAAGTGACTTGGTATTTCTGGGGTTCAGTAATTGGATTTGGAGCCTTTAACCTCCAGGTCACAGGGTCAGATCCAACCCCAGTTCATAGAGTCTGAAAATCATTAGTATCACAGACCTGTTCATGGCATATATGAAATGAATGTGTGGCTTCAGCCCAGTTGCTAGTGAGAATGAGTCCCTTGTCGACCATTTCAGCAGAAAGGCAGGGGATTAAATGAGTTAGGAACACAAGTTAGTTTTTTCTCCAGAAGGGTGGTCTCTTTGGTCAGAGTTGAGACAATTTATCTGGTGAGTTCTTATTGCTGTCTGCTCTGCAGTAGTCTTTATGAGTATAAAATTTCAAGCTTGAGGTCTACATATTTCAGAATCTTTAGAGCTCCTACATTTATTTTGGATAGAATAAAAAAAAATAAACTCCACGTTTGACCTTCCTTTAAAAATTTGTTCAGCTCAGCTGCATTTGACTCTAGTTTTTCAGAAATCTCAGCAGGCCACAAGCAGCAGCACTGTACACCAGACTCATAGAGGTGCCTATACCATGTGCCTTGTATTAAATTGCCCTACTGAAAATGTCATATTAAAAAAAAATCAAAAAAACCAGAGCAAAATCCATAGTCTTCTGTGAGATCTTTGGCTTGCAGGAAGAAGGGGAGGGGAAAGGGGAAAGGAAGAGAAGGGAAAAAAGAAAAGGCGTGACTCCATAAACATTTATCTAGAAGTTACAAACTCTTCCACTTGAGCAGGATGTAACAGCCTCATTCTCAGGCAGTTCTCATCCTGTGTTGAAATCTCCAGCTCTGACTGCAGCACACACGGACAGCATTTGTCAAAGGCAAAGGTGAGTGTGAGCAGATATGAACCTGGCTCTCTCTTGTCAGTGGCAATCACTTTAATGGCAAATATATTTAAAATAAATACTAAGCCCACAGAAACTCGCTTTTTTTTTTTTTAGGAGATTTTAAAGGCAGTCCTAGTTCCCAAAAAGTCATGGGTGTGTAAGCTTTTCAGAACGCATGCTAAAGTCAAACCTTCACTCCTCAGCACATTAGCAAAAACAAACACCTCCCCCTCCCCAGATGAAATTCTTAAACTTTACCACACTTTTGTGAATGTTTTGGCCCTTTGAAAACCAAAGTTTAAACAACATGGAGAGAAAACCAGTGCAATTAAAATAAAATTAAAAACATAAACAGAACTGCAAGGGAAAAATTTCAAAAGACTTAGAAAGCACTAAAAATTATTTGCCTCTTCCTTTACAAACCATTCACTGAATCCCAGTTGTAGATGAAACATTCACAGAATCCCAAATGTAGTTCACATGCGTTTTAATACTTGTTTAGTGTGAATTCTTTTTATATAATCAGTCTTGAGTTTATTTGTATTGGGTTTGTTTCTCATAAAGCATCTGTTCTTCTGTTTCTTTTTACATGACTGTCACTCTCCTAGTGTAAATGACTGGACTGATATTTATTGGATTGGTCTTCACATGGAGCACCTGTGAGCAATATGTGCTGTGTGTGACTTTCTTATGCAGCCCTAGTAATTTTAATTGTTTTTGGCAAGTTTTTCCTGCCATATACTGTAACTTGACCTTTGCAAATATTCATTTCATTTTGATGCTTGTGTAATGAAGTAGACTAATATTCTAGAAGAACAAAGTCCTCTGTTCAGTCACAGAAAGAGATACAGAAAATGTAGTGGCAGCACAATGTGTTTTTCAACAAGAATCCAAGGAGCCAAGAACACGGTATTCCTATTGAATAATGTAAATGTCTCTAGAGCATAAAAAGGCATGGGGGGAGAAGGTGGTCCAAAAGGAAAACATAGGAATATAAAAAAAAATTTAAAAGAAATCTGTTTCTCAGTTATTAGGAATCACAAGGCCTGATTATTCTTTTTTTTCTACCTAAGCTTATAGCACTGTTGCGGATACTGCTATAGAACATTTAGTACTCCTATTTTTTAGCACTTTTTTTAAAGAGCACAGCGTTTTTTGCAAAGCCTCTTGAATTGAGCTAATTAGTTATTACTTCTTCTGAGGTAAAACTGAAGTGACAGAGTTTTTCCCAGGACACAAAATGGTCTAGGAATAGACAAGGGATCTGAAGTTGAGAGTTCTTGAGTTCTGTTCTCACGGAAAACAATTAGAAAGCATTGCCTTTAAACTGGAGAAAGGTATGCAACAGCACTGCTCCACAGTTAGCGGAGAGGATTTCTTTAAGGAATTGCCTCCACCACTCTAAGTATATTAACACTATTAGCACATCTTTCAGATTGTTCTCTACAGTGTCTTGCCCTAAAAATGAGAATAGAGAAAAAATTGAAAATCAGAGTGTAGGGTATTGTCAGTCAAAAACATTCCAGTTACTGGTTTTGATGATTTTACTTACCTATGCCTTCAAATTATATAAGCTGGACAGAATTTAGTTGCATGAAAATAATTTGAGGGTTTTACAGTATTTTTAGGTTTTGTATTCTATAAATGGTAATCAAGCTCTGGACTCCTTTTTAATTAGGGGAAGAGTAATGGGAGACACTAATTAAAAGCTGTAAGCATCTCCTCAACTAGCAGTTTAACCAATAATGTATTATTTATTAAACACCCTCGCTAGCTGGCACAGTGCTCAAAGGGGTACGGATCTTGTAGCAGCAATGACAACCTGATGACACAGTTCCTCCTGACAGGCAGTGCTAATGAGCTTTGGCAGGGATCACTCTGCTCCCAGCCTCAGAGGCACCAGCCACAGGCCTGCACTGAGATTTCACCACTCAGACTTCCCCAAAGGAGACAATATAAAGGAAAATGGGCTCAGGCTGCAAAGTGCCTATGACAAATGAAAGCTCTATGAGAAATCACGTGGCACTGTTCCTCAAAAGGCATGGGATGTTTTATATCCGCAATAAGGCTTCTTTATAATGCCACAGATCTAAAGGTGCCTTGCACTAAATGAGAAGCTGACCCATGATGTTTAGCTCATGGACATTCAAAGGCAGTACCTTGTTACTGCTCACTTAGCAAGGGTTCTGGGTCAGAATGAAGTGTGTGTTAGACAGCTGAGTACCCCTAATAGCTAAGGGCTGGTCAGCACGGAATCATCAGCTGCAGGAAAGAAATATTGTGAGCTGGACTTACACCTGGTGCAAACTGAGAGACCAGAGGACAGCAGAAGGCGGCTGAGTCATGCTGGCTAATCAGCTTATAGATTATGATCCAAACAAATCTCTCGCAATTTGCTGTAATTATTACATTTATATGTTTGACCCCATTTTAAATTCATAAAATAAATCGAAAAATACTAACATCAGCTTTAAATCAGTAACAGTATTAGGCCCAGGATTATGACCTTTTCTTCCCATACAGCTACATTCTGTAAAATGAGATCTATTGGTTTCATTTCCCCAGCACAGCATCCAGAAAAGCCTTCAAGTAGAATTATTGCTTCTATTAAAACATGTACCATCTTCTAACTCTCCACGTTTTCTCAGTTTAATATGAAACAATTGAGAGTTATATCAATACATTAGAAAAGAATTATCTTTATCAGCATCCTCAGTTGTGATTAATGCAACAATTTCTTTCCTCTAACTGAAGATACCACAGGAGGTACTTGTCCTTCTAGAACAGTTAAGTAATTTAAGCTTTGTAGAGAACACATTTTTTGCAAAATGGTCAATAACTCCTGGTTAAGTAAAAGCATTCCTTTCAATTAATACAAGTTTCTAAGTAAACCTACACGTAAAACAAAAACCACAACAGGCTTGGATTTTAAAGGCACTTGCTTACAACAGTATATTATGAAAATCTGATTTACTACACTATTAATAGAATAGTAACATATTCTATTAAACCTACACTGGTGGATACTGTGGGACCAATTCCCCCCCTCACTAAAGCAGATGCAGGATATCATCCATACATATGCACCTACAGAGATGCTGCTCCTGCACCACAGCAACAGCTTCATCACATTGGAAAGATGAGGAATTCAGGGCCAAAATAACACAAACAACAAAGCAGGTCTCCAGAGATGCTGCCTGCAGCCTATTAAGTAGCCCATATAGAAGCTTCTCACCTGAAGGGCACAATGTGAGAGACCACTGAGGCACGACTGCCCTCGCTTGTTGCACCCCAGAAGTCCTGTTCACACAATGCTGGGCTCCTAAGGGTGTATGATTCCACAAAACCATTTTCACAGACTGAAGGGAAACCTTTCAGCCTTCTAACAACACCCAAAGAAGTTGAGAGCCTAGTGTTGTCCCTACACATCAAGAGAAAAATTTGTAGGTAGACCTGGTATGGCTCATTTTCAGTTTTGAGGACTGGGCCAAAACTGAGAAAATTCTTTAGTTTTTGTAGTTACCCTCTGTGAATTATGTGAATTATATCAGCAATGTATCATTTACGTACATATGTGTATGGATAGAAAAAGTATATTCATATGTGTGGGAATGGCAGTGTTAAAAAGAAAATAACCGTGTCCAACTGAGCTTTCTTTGTATTTAGCAAGGGACATTTGCCTCTGATATGTGTGTGAGAGGTTGGATGGAAATTCAGGGTTATTAGATTTTATGCTTTTCTAGAGACATTGTCATCTAAGCCTAATAACTTCGTTTCCCTTCTACTCACTTCAGGGGAATAAATGGATATTTAAAGTTTGCTTGAATTTTTGTGCTGGGGGACTTGGTTATTTGGTACAAATGTGGTCCCCCCATTTCCACCCCTTCCCCTTCCCTCCCGAATCTTTTCCTGTTCTGTACGTTTTCCAATTAGGAACCCCAGTGATAGAAATCAAGGGACAAATTACCAGCTTGAGGCTAAACTACAGCAGCAGCTAAATTCCAGTTTTAAAAATCTGATTGAAGAATGTGGGGCTTTATTTATGTGGCAATGTATGTGCAACAGGAAGGCTTTCTTCTTTCCTCCCTTGGCCCTGCAAGCAGAGAATCCACTAAAAATACCAAAATGAGATCATATCAGCTGATTAGAAAACTTACAAAAGAAGAAACTATGTGTCTGTAAAAGTGCAGCAGTATCTTGAGTCACATTTCCTGTGATGAGCCATAAAAGGTCCCAGTTCCAGAGTCCTTTCTTGTGTACAGGCAACGTGTCTGTGCTCCTGGGAGGGCACACAATGTCTGTGTGGAAGGACTGAGGGGATGCTGCGCCTGAAGTCCTTCACATTGTGCTTCTTTCACATTAGAAACCTATATTTGCAGTTTTTAGCAACCTCCTGTAAAGCACCACTGGCTTCTCATTTTCCCTTATGCAATCCCAGGCTGCATGTCCCATTAACATGATCTCTCTCTGGATGACGCTGTTGTACCTCACTTTGTTAGACCGTGCTAACAGAGGGAAGTCAACTACCTGGGACTAGAAACTCATTCAGAAGTTAAAAAAAAAAACCCACTTTGAAACAGGCACATTATTGTGCAAATAAACACAGAATCTGCAAACAAGTACTTGTCACATCCTTCTGAGTGGCCTGTCCCTGGCCCCTTCTGCCCAAATTGAGGAAAGAGCATCTCTGCCACGTGCTGCAGAAGCTCCTGCCTCAGCCCCTCAGTCCTTCTGAACACTCCAGCTGTCTAAGTGCTACTGCCCTGCCTGACACTCCACTCTACACCTAGGCTCTGTAGGGAATGTCAGATACCCATTCCATGCAGAAACACCTGCAGCAGCACAGCTTACCTTGGCAAGGGAATTTCATGCCATGTTTCTCATTTGGACTCAGTCTTCTGTTCCACACAAACAGATCTGTCCCAGAGATCAGTGACTGTCATTTCTTGATGTGAACTGACCAAGAGTGCCAGGAGACAGGCAAGCTCTAAGACTTGTGCTGAAAAAGGAATGCTCCTTGAAGAACCAGTTTGTTGTGTGATTTCAGAAGGACACCTGCAGCACAGGAGACAAAAATTTCAGTTCTTATTCTCTAAACAAGCTTCTGTATTTCACATTAAAGTATGTAGTGAATATCCAGTCTCTTTTCATCAAGCATGACATGCAAACACTATCATCTCACCTACAGGTTATTCCAAGGACACTGGTATCACCCTCAGAGTTACTTCTTTGTTTTTCATTGTCCATGAGATGTCAGGCCCCCTTTCTCAACACCACTGATGTATTTAAATCTGTGCTGTCAACCAAGTGAGCAGATATACCTGGGAAAATATACACTGCTGCCAATGCAGCACAGACAGTGCCTCAAAGAGTATAAACATATGTAATTCTGAGCACATAAATACCTCCTTTCCTTTTCTTATGCTAACCTGCTTGTAAGATTATATTATAACCACCATTACATGATTCACTGACAGGCTAAGACCTATTCTTTTACACTGTTTACTGGAGCAGACAGCAACACGCTGGCATGGCAGGCCTTTTGAAGCTGCAATGTCCCTGGAGCTCTGGGATTTGTGGTTTTGTGAACCCTAACCCTAGGAGCAACCCAAACCCTAACTCTCAGCACAGCAATAACAGAAGCCTTAAGCTCAGTTTGGTGCCAAGCAGAAAGACTTGGAGAGAGCCATGTTGTGGCAGTCCTGTGTTCCACTAGCAGGACATTTGTAGCTGCAGGCTGCTTGGAGCCCTGGGTTTTGTAGTTTTCGAAACCTGAACCCTAAACCTCACCCAAAGCCTAATGCCTAACCCTAACTCTAGGGCCTCACTCTAACCCTGGCAGTAAGGCCTATCCTGAATCCCAACCCTAAGGCCTAGCTCTACCCTTAACAGCAAGGCCTAACACTAACCCTAAGGCCTATCCCTAACCCTCAGGGGAGCAGCATCAGCAGCCTTGGGCTGCAGCTGGTGCCAAGCAGAAAGGAGGGAAGGGAGCCATGTAGTGGCAGTGCTGTGTTCCCCTGGCAGACCTTTTGTAGCTGCAGTGTCCCTGGAGCTCTGGGCTGTGTGGTTTTCTGAACCCTAACCCTAAGCATAACCCTAACCCCAGGCATTGCAGGAAAAGGCACCCGGGGGTGAGGCTGGTGCCAAGGAGACAAGTGTGGAGGGAACAATGTTGGGGCAGTGCTGCGCTGGCCTCGGCATGCCTTGGCAGCTGCAGTGTCACTGGAGCTCTGGGCTGTGTGGTTTTCTTTTACACTGTTTACTGCAGCAGACAGTGTCTCCAGCTGCTCCCTATCCTGAGTGTTTCTGAATCTTGTCTTGGTTACAGGGCTGGTTTTATAAAACTTTAAAAAATTAATTTAGTCCTCATCACTAGGCTTAATAGTGCCTGAGGTTTACATGCCAGTGCAAAATATTTCTTGTTAGAGATGTGCGAGCTCATTTAAACTAAAGCTAAAAACCTCTGTAAGCCTGTGAATTTGAAAGTTCTATTTCTAAGTAAATATCCTTGCTTAGAGGTGGAAGAGAATGCTGGGAAAGAATCAGAGAAAGAGTAAATAACACAAGGAAAACAAGTTTTAAAGCCAAGCTAGAGAGAAAAGTCTTGAGGAAAAAACAAAGCTGTTTTCACACCATAGAAAAAGACTTTCTGAAGAGTTTTACAGGGAGCTCAACTCGCTGACCACCATTCGAGTCTTCAAAATAGGAAATGCAGAGCCAAAAGAAGGGCTTGGGGTTGGGTTTTTTTGTTTTTGTTTATTTTCTCCAAATTGAAACATTTTGAAAAGATAGAAAGTTCCAGAAAGAGACAGAAATAGGGGAATGTCCTTAAACATTTGTGACCAGGTGCTGAGAGAATAGCCCTTTGCCCAATTGTCTTTTCAGATCTTTCTTGCTGTTAGAGTGCTGTTTATTAGAAGCTTTAACTGATCTTGAAACTTAAATACTTTTCTCACAAACAACAATTTGGAAACTTACACCGTTTATGTAATTTAACCCAAACCAGTGCTTAATCAATACCTTTGCAATTAGGTGTAATTCTAGCCTAAAAAAATTCTCCATATGGCGAGTCTGTTATGGATTACATTTTATGAGAGGAAGTCATAGCTACTTGGGCAGATGCTTGCAAGTATACTGTGAAATAAATATAATCAACATTTATATCATCAATCAAGGAGTTATCAATGATAGGAACATGACCTTCACCGCTCCCAGTGAAAAACTTTGAAAAGGCAAAAAAATGTCATCTGCATTCTTGAGTCTAGCAAAGTATTTCTTAGACATAAATTGTAACTTCACTCCCAGTATCAGCCCTACAAGGACCTTCTCCTGTTGCTCCTGCATAGGGAGGTTTGCTGAGGCTCCCTTTCTGTGGCCATTGCCATTACACACTCCAGTGCTTGCTTTAACACAGGCCACTCAAACCCCTGGTGCAGAAGACTGCAATTTCACATTTCACTGCAGTGGAGAGGGACAATGGCAGGCTGGACGGGGACCCTACAAGATCATACTGACAACCAAAGATGAGAAAGACAAGGAGCAACTGTGGGAAACACATTACTATTCACCAGAGCCTTTTGCCTGCCTTAATTTAGACATGTACTGAATCAGGAGGCTCCAGCACGATAAGGGCAGAATCAATGGAAACTACTTTTTCATTTAAAATTAAACTATTGTTGCTTTAAAAGGCAGATCTATTTTTAATCTTGTCCACTCATTTCTATTAACAGACAACAGGATACAGAGCAGTTCCATATGGCTCAAAATGTTCAACATCAGATGCAGATCGCAGTTTCATGGATCGAGTTATTGGGGAGGGCATGGGGTTATTTCTCTTAGTCATAATGTAAATGTAAAGAAGACAATCTAGTAGCATTTGGGGAGGGAAAGAAAAGGAGAAAAAACAAGAAGGAGTAATTGAGGTCACATCCACTGAGCACAGAGGCATTTCCAGAACAGCATCCAAGTGAGTCACCGGCAGCATGAGTGAAAAGAGGGGGGGGGTGGCAAGTGATAAAGTAGAACTCATGTGGCCTTTTTAAGCTTTTCTGGCAGAACAAGAAAAGTAATTACACACTGTCTCAGCAAACATCCGTGGCACCACCTGGTGTATCCTCAGAGAAATCCCAAGAACGGATTTTTCATCTTAACCTTGATAAGTGCTGTGCTGGTACCAACTCCTTGCATTATACGCAATTTTGAGAAGGAATCAGCCTGGGAGCACTGAGTGAAACAAAGGCCCTCTGAGATATGCAAGTGCTGGAAGTCAGCTGGAGAGTGCCTGGGTAACAAGAGCTCCAAACGAGAAGGAAAGGAAAAAGACTGCTAAAAGTGATTCTGCCACCGTGAAGTCATAAACATAAAAAAATCCCCTGGAGCCTGGAAAAGAGAGGGTGATGATGAATGTCTCTGGTGTCTCAGTCTGTGCCATCATTCCTAAGGCAATGCTGGGCCTTGTTTCTGGCTGTATGGCACAGCTTCCTCCTTGCTTTGCCTGCTACCTTCCCCAAAACTGGCATGCCTTTATCCACAAGGATTCAACAACTTCCTAAGTGGGGTCCAAAATGCATTAATTGCTTTATCAAGACATTTCAGTTCCTGAATTCCTGAATTTGCTACTACCAAAAGTAACTAACCCATAAATAAATTCCCTGAGCTCTTTGTGCTGGGTCTTAGCCCATGAAAAATTTTTTGCTATCATAATTACCCTAACTGGGGCATCAGTCTAAAGACACTCCTGCTTGCTCATACCATCAAACAAGTCAGCAGTTGGTCTGTAAAGGCTGATTTTGGTGTAATAACCTTGCAATGAGATTTCTTTGGACTGAACGGGTATGATGGTATCAAGAGAGTTGAATTTAGCACACAGTCCATTCCTTTTATCAGAGATATCTCATTTTAAGCCTCAAGAAACTAATTGGCTTCTGTGTCTGAGACATGCACATGTGCATATGTAGACATAAATACATGTGTATATATATAAAAAAGTATTTCTTTAAATAAGTGTATTTGTGAACAGATGAATTTGTGAATCAGGTCACTTGGATGTTTGCCAGCTTGAATAGTTTTGGCAGGATTCTTAGGCTTGAAAACAAACAGTAGTGCCTTATTAGAACTCCAGCAGACACTGTATTGCAAACACTTGAAGGAGTTTTTGCACATGCATAAGATTGAAATATAGTGTTGTGTAACAAAATGCCAAATTACCAAAGAGGTATTTGAAATGATGTTACTGATTTATGAAGTAAAGCACCCATTTTTCGTCCTCAAATTTTATTTCAGATCAAAACTAAAGAAATAAAATAAAAATACTGCAAGTTAGACATTGGGAAGAGATGGTATAGAAAGAATAAAAAAGAGAATTTTCTGATAGATTCCTTAATCATGTAAAAGTCACTGGTGAACAATAAAATACATTGAAGATTGCTGCAGAAATTAGGTCTTGACCTAAGTTGTGAAAAAATAGTTCAAAGCAAATTGAAAACATAAATGGATTTGTGGGGGGGTGTTTGGTGTCCAAATATATTTCAGAATAATGAAGACAAAGTCTATGTCATACCAAAGGCTAACACTAAAATTAATGTTACCACCTCTATAAAAATAGATGAATTGCTTCACATCTAGAATGTTGTATCTAATGCATGATATAATGCCACAAGAGGCTAACATACACAAAACTCCACTCTTTTCAGCCTAAATGATGTTCAGGTCATTATGACACCTGGCAGAGAATTCAGAGGTAAAATTGGCATTCTATGCTTTATCTTTTTGTGCTTGGAACCTTAAGAGTATGTAGAGAAACAATGGGATGAGCTTAACTAAACACTGTATTACATGCTGAACATTATTTAAATCCCTTTGACACTTTTTTTGGTAGTTCTACAGTTGTACCAGGCCAAAATCTCCCCTCACACTAGCATATACCTGTAATTGTTCTCATTAGATTGCTGAATATCTCCAGTTTGAGTGGACTGAGCCAGAATTTGATTCATAGAATTTATTTGGATTGTACTTTATCTGAAATTAAAACATAAACAAAATTATCCACAGTCTCTGTGCTTCTAACTTGTCAGAAAACAAAATCAGTATTTGTGCTTGATGAACGTTGCTACTATCTCAACCAATAAGTTGAATGAATTGATAGTGGCCTTTTTTTTTTTTTTTGTGGGCTCATTTTCTTTTTCCTCAAATCAGTTACTTTTAAATGAATCTAGCACTTATGAAAGGTGAAAGGTTCACAGTTATGGGATCAAAACAGGACTCAAATTTAACTCTGTGCTATGGGTGGAGAGAAGGCAGCAGTTCTGTCCTAACCACAGACTCTGCTCTGCATTACATTTCTTTGTGTGTTCATTTGCTGTATTTTTACACCTACATTAATATTCATAGTGGGTGAAAAGTAGAAACACATTTTTAATGAGAATTATTACAATAAATGGTATCTTGTCCATGGTCTGAAAAGGTTGAGTGCTACTGTAATCCTTCACTTTACATGGCAACATCATTTATGATACCTGGGCACGCACCAGACTCAGGCTGGCGTCTAAGTCCTCAATCCACCCATCACTTCCTAGCTGCTTCAGCCCCCAGCATCTCTTTATTTCAGTCATGAAAACACTTGTCTACAGAGCAATCACTCATCCTTAGAGTGACATTGCTGCATCCAGCAATTTATATAAGCCAATGCTGTAATGACATTTCTCAGACTTGTATTTTATGGGTATTTCTTTTTTGGAATTTGTGAGGGATAGAGAGAACTAAGCTGGGTGGTTAAATTATTAAACTGTCCTCTGAACACTCATCTTTCCAAAATGCCTTAAACAACATTTTAATCAATACCAAAGTAAGCCGATTTCAACCGCAATAAAATTCCCAGGGGCAGTATCTATCCCTGCAAAGCTTATTTTCAAAGCTGAATATTCTGGTTGTTAAAGGAATGATTCTCCAGAAAACATGAAATCCACCTTTTGTTTATCATTTTGGTACATTTCCCTTTTGGTACATTATCTACTTTAATAGAAAGAGATACAAAATATAGCACCTTGGATATGTGTCCTAGACATCACATTGTGCAGCAGAGCCTGGAGGGCCAAGATGTGGCACAGTTTGCAATGGGAAGCAGAGCTACATCTCCTGGATCAGTCATGGTGTGCCTCAGCACAAACCTTGTTGTTTGCGAGGAATTTAGCCTTTTGCTACCCCTTTCAAAAGCAAACACCAGCCTGCCCTTAAAAATAGATTCAGGAGACTGAAATACCAAAAGAAGAGTCAAACCAAAAACCCAAATGTGGCCAGGGGTTGTCATTCTCTTACACCTCACAGGGAAGTCACCTGGGTTTAGGCACTGGCAGAGATGAGAAGGCAAGGCCACTGTCAGTCTTTGCCTCGTCAAGGACAGAGAGTTCAGGCTCTTAATCCTCTCTCATACTCATTTTGTTTCATCTGCATCTTCCCTGATTTACATTGAAAAATAGAAGTTGAATTAGGTTCCTTCAGTGCTACTGATGAACTGAGTACTTCAGTAAAAAATTTCTGCTTGTCTCATACCCAAACAAAAAGCAAGATCAGTCTCTCTTTTGGAATAATCAAAACTTGAACAGGAAAGAAGAACTGGGCTTATAATAAAGCTTTTAAAATATAAGCTGCCTTTAAGTCCTATTGAACTCTAGTTCTAAATGCCAGGGCCTGACTGCATGAAAGCAGTCTGCACCCAAAACACAGGCAGTCAAGTAGAAAACAGGACTTTTCCTGCTGTCCCCCTTATTTTCTTACACATTTCTCTATTACTGGACATATTTCCTTCTTCTCCCCATGATTTTTGCTGTTTTATTCTTGTACCATCCTCTCCTCTTTTCATTTCTTTTATAATGTAAAGCTGTTCCTGTCCCACTAGAGGCTCTGGCCCTTGCGCCTGTGAATTTCTTCTCTCTTCTAGTACAAAGAGCTGTAAATTTGAACAGACAAAACATAAGCAGACTGTTTCTCTCTGCTTTTACAGAATTGGGGGCCGCAGGAAACAAACCAGAGGGCTTTCATTCTTGCATCATCCAGCTAGCCAGTCCCACAGGATCCTACAAGGAGAGTTTCGTATTGCTGCTACAGACACTCTAATCACTGACGACAGAGATGCTGATGTAATACAGACTGGTCATCAAGTGGCGCCCATTTTTTTGTCTGGGACATTCTACTGAACCAAGTGGACCCATAGGGACCTACCTGAGCCATTTTTTTGCATATTTCAGGCAACACAACTTTCTGGGATTAATGCTTGTAAAAATGTGGATGTCTTGGGCTTTTATTCAGGGTACCCAAAGTTCATTATACTAAATTAAAAACCAGAGTGGTTGTTGTGAGCATTATTTCATTGTTGCCAAGGATCATATCTGCCCTCTATTGATAATTAACCCACTACTGAAATCCTCAAGGTGAAGATCCAGTGGCAGGCAAGCGGGCATCAGATGGACAAAGATATTTGCACCATTATCCTGAAATAAATCTTTCTTTGACGTGTTACCTTGACATGGCTCACAATGCAACAGATTCACACTGACTCAGCCCACAGTTAATAGATTTATCCCAACAGTAACATATGCCAGAAGGAAAACATTAACCAAATGATTTTAAAAATAAATAAGGCTTTGAGTTTTAATCGTGCTAAAAGGCTTTTGATTCACATATTGCTGTCCTCTCCACCTTCAGTACTGCTGAGTTCATACAACTACCTCATACAAACTTTGAGCACACAATACATGTTTTTAAAAAACTCTACAGGGAATAATGTTTGTTATGTTTGTTCTGTCAGTGCTTCAGGGATTGTTTTGTGGCATCTACAAGTAACGAATGATTAGAGCACAAACAAAAAAATAATTGACTTTGAGGCATAAACAGCTGCACTTAATTCTGGAGGAGTGCCCAGAATTGCTGCTTTGAAATCCCTCTGCTTTTTCCACGATAAATATGTTACAGAATCATGAAACAAAGTCTGCAAATAAATTATTCCTACTTATCTCCTATGTGTCATTCTCTCTTGCATGTTTATTCTGCCCTGTTAGTTTGGCATTGTTGCCTAGGTGCAGTAGTGTATCACTCAGTTTTATGAAATAATTACAGCTGGAAATAAGTTTCATAAACCTGATTTACATCCTTCTAAAACCCCCATAAATCCCTAACAGCCTAAGCGCTTCTGATTTAGCTCTGTGGCCACAGAAGGCATTTTCTACTACACTGGATTTGGACAGAAAGTCTCTAATCTGATAACCCAGGTATACCAACTTTTATATTCTGTGACAACAATCCAAGTGACCCTCAGATTCCTTGCTTCATTTATTTAGATTCTTAAAGTTTTCATTCAAGCTTCTGTGTTGGAAGAATAACTGGTTCTATCTGGCTTTCACAGTCTTTTTTAAAAGCTGAAAAAGGAGAGAACTTAATATCTAATATATTGCTACAGTCTCTACTGTAAACTTTTACTAAAATTAAATTAGATGATACAAGTAAAGGTCAAAATTGAAATGGAGTCAATAAAAATCATTAGATTAACAGTGATCCTGAACTGAATCACCATCTAGCTGAGTCACCAAATTAATACAGGCAGTCACCAAATAAAATGATTGTACAGCACCATCCGACCTTACAAACCTGCAAATACTCTCCTATAGAATTTAAGAAGTCAGCGTCCATTTAAAACTGTCCCAATGACATCACCCTACTTACAACAATCAGTCCAACCAGTGGAACCTTTTTGAATTCAAAAAGGATGCATAAAATCCTGGAGTTTCCACACAGTTAGGAGCTAGCTGATTACTAGCTCTCTGACATACTGAATTTTGATACAGTATCTTTCAT
Organism: Cettia cetti; assembly: GCA_013401135.1. Lineage (NCBI taxonomy): Eukaryota > Metazoa > Chordata > Aves > Passeriformes > Sylviidae > Cettia > Cettia cetti. The sequence goes on from VZUI01033937.1 coordinate 25,989, forward strand.
AATTGTGTTTATTTTAATGAGATCTTCTCTGTCCTCAGGATGGGATGGCCACATTATTTCTTTGAGGTTTAGGTATAAGGAAAAAGAAAAATGATCATGGCAAGTTTGAAGTAATGAGAGGAAAATGCACTCTGGGGTCACCCATCACACACCAAATCCACCTCACAGAGAGAGGTGCTCACTCTTCCTTCACCTGCCATCACAAAAAGACTTGAACAAATACAGAAGAGTTCATTTATGAATCTCTCTGTAAGAGTTACAATTTAGTAGCAAGCCTAAAAGAGTAGTTAGCATCTTTTCAAATGTTCCCATTTTACAAGAGTCAATAATCTAAGCATTGCTTAGACAAAAATTACGAAGTCTCTTCATTAACACTTAGATCTCACGATCAGAGCATTTCTGTGACCAGAGAAAAGATCAGTGTGGTGACATCAGGATAAAAACCTTTGCATTTACATGAATAATGATGATAAAACTAACAGCCTATGGTACATACGTTAAAAAAAAAAGCAAAAAAAAAAAAGGCAAAAACACCTTAGCAAACATCTTGCAAACAGGAAAAATGGCAGAATGAAATAGATAAAATTGGGTAAAACCTCTGCCTGGTTTCAAAGTCCAACATTATCAGTGCATTTCCTCTATTCCTTGAAGGTCTTGGGTTTAATTCTAAACGCCCCCATGTCTTGGACCACAGGAAAAACACTGAGAATTTAACTGAATTCTTCATAATCTTAAAATTATAAAAATCTCACTGGATTGGGGTTTAATATTCCTAGAAGCTCACATGTATCCTAACACTGAGCATACAGTAGGCATCTTAAATGCAAAGAACTAATCTGAAACCAGACTGAGTGAAAACCAAACCAATATCTAACCAATATAAGCCATTGAATGCAAAATGCCTTGAAAATCAGCCCATAAGGTTTCAGTATCATCCAGGCTTTAAACTGGATCTGCCCAGACCACAGAGATGGAAAAACACAAAACAAAGATTTCTCAAAGCACTTCACTAGCACATGCTGTAAAAATATTTGAAGCCAGAAGTCCATTACATTACAGATAGAGGTAGATATAAAATTTTAGAAATAAAGATCTTCCACAAGGGAGTAAATTAAAGATTTTTGGAACTGTAGATTTTGTCATGAATCATATTGGCAAATCACTGAAACTTTTCATTAAGTGAAGTTCATTCATCCGATATTTAAAGAATATTAAAATATTTTGAGGGTTATGATTAGTAATACAGGACTGAAACACTATGATTACAACTTCTTGTAACTGAATGCAGTTTAAGATGTTGAATCAGACAGTATTGTTTGATTTTGTTTAGACTTTTTGCTATGCCTGAATGAAAGTATAATTTCAATTTATCTGCAAACAAAATTTCAGTTTTTGCACTACACTGATTTTCTTTCACTTTCCTGTTTAGAACAAAAATTCTACTTTCTAACTACTTTTTTTTGTTGTTGTGGGGAAGAAGAGCCATTGGAAATAGTGATAAATCCTCTGAAACCAGGGAAGTAGGGTTTCCCTGGAAGCACAGAAGATGATTTTCATTTAATCTTTCATAACTGCAGGTATTATGGCAAAAAACTATTTTCTTTCCTGTTTGGTAGGGTGCTGTCACACTCCATTCCATTTTTTTCTCATTAGAGCTTCCAAGCTAGGATGCTGTAGGAAGGAAGGCAATGTAAAGCACAAGGGAGCACCTCCAAGGGAGTCTCGATCAATAAATTGTATCCCTTGGCCCTAAAAACCTTGTCTTACCCAGGGGAAGCACCACAGCACTACTGCTGGAGGGAAAGGGCACGGCTGGCACGTCCAGGAAAGACAGAGAGACTTCAGCCATCTCTGCTGATAACCCTGGCACCCAGCTGGATGGCACTCCTGTCTCTGGCAGTTTGGATCTGGGACAGGATCTGGAGCTTCTTTTCACCCAGCAGCAGTGGCCCCTCCACTCTTGTTCTTCACTCTTCACCAGTTTCACCAGTGTCATCTCAAAGAGATGTCACCAGCAATGATCAGTTTCAGGTGGTAAACGAGGTGCTACCCCTTTCAGATGAAGTAATTCTCAGCTTCCTGTAAAATTAATTCCACTTTGCTTGCACCATGGATGTACTCCCAGCATATACATGCAACAAGTAGAAAAGTTTATTTTAAAGATGTACATGCACCTTTATATATATATTTATATATATATATATATATATATATAATGACTTTGTAATGACACTCCAGTAATGAGTTTATTAACACTACTTACTAATTCATGTCTTGGAATTTGCTCTTAGCAATGGAAACAGGCAGTAGCTTCTGCTTTACCCCAAGTCATGGTTCTCAGACCCTAGGCCACAACTGTCAGTGGATTTTGCCTCTGGCCACCTTTTAGCTGAGAAGCCCTGGCACTGCTGGAATCTTGCTGCACACTCTCTTTGGCTGTGGTTGGTTCACAACCATTCATTGAAACTTTAAGAAATGTCTGAGTAAAAATGCATTTGGGAACAATGCCACCTGCAGCTTTAACCCTCCTTTGCTGATTGTGGACAGGGGTTTGCTTCAGACAAAACACAATATAACATTTTATGAGATAAAAATCTTATGGCTGTGGCCAGCTGGAGAATCATGAGGCAACACCAGCCAGGGTATTTCTGAATGGATACTTAAATTTTATTTAAGTTATGAAGACTCTCACAGATAGGGAAAAGAGGCTGGTTATTAGCTGTAGAAAAATAATTGGGAAAGAATCTACCTAGCACATAGTACTGCTTTTCCACTGAGGGAGAATAAATTAGGTTAGTTTGCACTTTCTCTGCCTTCCAGACAATATGTTCTACAAGAAAACTGAGAATAATTTGTCTAGAATGTATTATTCATATACAATTACTATGTATTAAAATTATAATGTTGTTAGAGTCTAAGGATCTAAAAAGTATGTGGGGAGGTTTAATATCTTTTTATTAGATGACATATTTAGAAGAAAACAAATAAGATTTCAGGAGTTCAAGACCATCTCCAACGATCTGAGGAACTGTATGCCAAAAAAGTCCTTCTGATCTTCCCTAACTGTATCAGTTAGGCAAATGAAAGATATTAACCTGCCTCATAAACCTTGCTTCACTCAAAATACTGAAAAATTGTGCTCATATGTGTTTATGCTAAGATACGAAAATGGCAAGAACAGAGAGAAGAAATAAGGTTAAGAGCAGGGACATTTTTCAAACAATTTATGCTAATATTCTCCTAAATTCCAACATGAGCTTCCAGCAAAAGCTGTATTCTTTTCAGGGAAACAAAATTATTCATGTGGAGACTAAGCAAATTCAGTGACTTGCTTATTTCAAACAGGCTTTGTATTTTATGCCTGTAAAAGATTTCAATTGCCTGGTAAGTAAAAACAGCTGATTTAAGGGCGCAGTGTATCACCCAGCCAGCACTGTCTCTAATGCTTAGGTAATTATTGAAAATTGTTATTTATTCCTGTGAATGGGGATGTGCATAACTTCCTGTGAAGGAAGAAAGCAGCACAGCACTTGCCTTGCTCTACCAAGAATCATCGACATGTATCATTCCAAATTCTTTGTGTTATTCTGAATGCTTTGGGGAGTTCCTAGGATATATTAGGGATTCCAGGGAATGTTATCCTGATCTTGCAAGGACATCTACAAGTACATCTTAGGATGGTGTTGCTTGGGCACCAGTAGCCCCAGGTGCCCGTGACGGGTGTGCGCTCAAGGCTGCGCGTTTGGCACATCCCACCAGCTGACAAACAACTCCTTAGGATCCCACCTAACCGGCAGGGCTGATCCCAGGGGAGACAGGCAGCAGCAGGCACCCCTGTCTCTGAACAAACAAAAACACGTATGCATGGACTCACCCCTCAGGAATGGAGGAGAATGGGAAAAGCCTGCTTGCTTACCATCTACTCTGAGGTACCTTAGAGAGGGACAACAACTTGGATGTTAACAACGTTAAATACTGGGCATTCCTCACAATGACTGTGCCACAAATGGAGATGAATGTACAGCAAAATATTTTTACATCAGCCTCAAACAGAACAATGAAGTTAAAGCATCAACACAGTTCTGAAAGCAAAGAGAACTGTGCAACCTAGTCAGATATGGCATTCAAAATAAATATCAGTTAAACACCTTCAATAAAAACCATGAAGTTGCTACATACTACTACTAAGTGCATTCTGTGCTTGATTTTAAAGTATTAAGGGTTGGCAGGCTAGGGGCCTCTACTTGGCTCTAGCAGATATTTGTTGAAGACAGAATCCACAAGGCACAAAGAAATGTCATCACTGTTTTTTCTGCAGTGCCTATGCATCTGGCTTCATTTAAAAAAAATCTTATTTTTCCTTCTTTAAATAGAGAGAATGTATCAGACCAGCAGTTTAATTGAACAATTTTAAGAAGAGCTTTACTATAAATAGCATTGCCAAAAAAATCTGACTCAGTTGTCACCCACATAATGAGGATGTTCTTATTTATATTTTTTCCAGACATCTAAATTGCTGCCAATTCTGAAAGTAATACTGATGAGAAGAGGAAAAGGAAAGGATTGTGTTAGATGTACATCAATGACAACATCACTATAACCTATTAGGAAATAATTATCTACTAATACCTGAGCTTCTTTCACTCAGAATCGTTCAAATCAATGCAAGTTATATTGCTCCTTTCTCCCATGCTAGCCCAAGTAAGCTTTTATTGCCTTCTCTATCCTGCCAATCTCTGTCACCTCAGCCAGTGCTCAGCCTCTTCTAATTTGGAAGATTTGTAATTAATTTAAGCAGGATAGAAGACAGGGGAGTTCTGTTTCTCCTACAGTCAAATCTTGAGGTTCACCAAACCTGTAATGGACTCAAATCAAGGCCACCTGACTTGGCTGTTCCAGGACTCCTCCACAAAGCTCCAGTCTCTATGACCCACATTACCTGCCACAGGAATCACTGCTTAAAGACCATTCCTCAATGCAGCATTAACAAAGCACAAATTTTAAAGCAGCTTCTTAACAAGCTGAAATGTTGCCAGGGCTTCTAATCCAGCAGCAAGTCCTGTCAAAACATGGTGACTTTGGACCAAAAGCCCCCATTGCACACTGGAATGGGGTCATTTGGCTGGCAAGGACGACCACGTACTTCTAATTGACAAAAAAGGGGGAGGCAGAGAAATCCCACAAACACAGATTATTGAAACCCACACAAGTGAAAAAATTCAAGCTGCTGTGGGAGCAGGCACCAAATGGAGCTATTGAGATGAAAGAATCACCCTGAATGAGCTCACACTGCACTGGATCTCCTCGGAGGCAGGATGGCTGAATGGTGCATGCTTGTGCCAGGCCCCAGGCTGGGTGTGCATGTCAGTACAAGAGACTGGGAGAGCAAAGGCCACAAATCAAGCATTAAGTACTGAAAACAAACTTTTCTTCCTCCATATTTCATGGATATCTGAAAAGAGCTGGAAATAAACAAAAAAATTATATACATACATAAATACATACATACATACATATATATATGTAAAGCTGGGAGCAAAGGCAGAAGGATGTTGGAATTAGGCAGAAAAGCCCTGAGATACATGCACTGACTGCACATGGGACCATGAAATTCTAGGTTTAGCTGCACAGATTATTTCTGACAGGCATACAAATAGTCTGTAGGGAAAATTGTATGGGATGGAAGGGTTTAAAGGCTGTGTCTGGGTCAGGGGACACACACTCATGAGCACCACTGACCCCAGGCTTCAGCTCAGAAGGACCCTGCAGTTCCAGCAGTACAACAGCCTCTCTCAGGTTTATAGAAAAGCTCCTGTTGCTAAGTGCAGGCTTGCTGGCAGCCATCTATATGCACTGTTTGCCAAAAGGTGCCTTTTCCTCTTTTGACTTATTCAAACTTCTGTAAATTAACAGCTAAAAATGCTCTGCTTTTCACAGGTTTTAATTAAGATTGCTTTCTCCCTGCAGGAAGAGAAATATTGGAAATAGCCTGAAAAATGAGTCACCTTGTTGCCAGGTGAGTTTCTCCAACACACTCAGCCTTGCTAATGAAGTGAAACTCCTATCTTCACTTCAGGTGGTAGCTAATTAGTATATTTCCTTAATTAAAATGCTTTTCCTATCGAGGTATTCTTCAAAAAGGCCAAGGAGGGCATGTTTTTGCTATGACCACTTAAAATCAAAACGTCTTATTAGAGGAAGGGGACATCTGCTCTGGGTTTCAAAATCTCCTAGAAACTTGCTGGGAACACTGTGTGCAAGTTTACAACACCAACTGAATTGATTCAAACACCAAGTGATGGTTTCAAGACCAAAAGATTTAAACTACAGAGGGCTAAAACCTCAGCTCAGAAACCAGCCCATGGGAAAGGAGCCACTTGAACTACGTACACAGTGTGTAACTAAGCACTACCTATGATTCTATGGTCACATACACATCAGTTCAGGGCCATTTACTTTAATTTCTGCTTAAAAATAAATTTAAGCTCTCAAAACTTTGACTTTACTTTCAAACTGATCAAACTTTCACTGATTTTAACATCTACAGACCCTTTAATAATAACTGGTTCCAAGCTGATTTCATGGCTTTTTAATTAGCGTGTTACCAGAGCTCTTAGAACTGTTGTTAACATTGCCACAGGTCTTTAAAAATCCAGATGGTGTGTTTTGGCAGCTGGGCTGTTTGCTTGACCAGCCTTTTTGGCATCTTCATTCTACTGATCATAGTTCTTGGTTAGGACTTTCAGCAGCATGCATTTAAAAATTGGGAGAGGTGGGAAGGGGTTGCATTGGAGGGCAGACCCTTCCTAGAAAAAAAAAAAAAAGGCTGAAAGAAGACAATGGATTTGGTCTTTTTTTTATTTCATACATCTTCTAGGGTCTTTAGTGACTATTCCTCTTCCTCCTTTTCTCCTTGGAAAAACTGTGTACAGCTATCCTCAAACTTTCAGCTGAGCATAAAAAATAAAAATATGTGAACTCCAGCATTCTGAATCATTCGTAGGAAGAAATGTATCAGCTTTCCCCCCTTTTCTCGTTTTCCTGTCAATGGTGTAAGGGTAACATAGAAACTTGAGCCTTTCAAGTGCTGCAAGTTGAAAGTACATTGAAAGCATCTCACTCTGCTTTTACCAAGTTTGAATCCGTCTCTGATTCCTGCAGATTGGGAAGTAGGAGAATGACATGCTGCTTCCATCTGTCTCATTGTATCTGAGAGTGCAGAAAGGAGCTGTCACACCAGCAGCTCTCCATCACAACTCTGAGCTGGGGTCACAGCCGTCTTTCACCTATTAAAGATAATTCCAGGCTATGTCTGCAGTGTGGAGTGTTTCCTTCCCCTTTCTTTTTAGGTGTAATGTATAACCTTGTCAAAGAGCTAAATATACTGCAAGTTCTCACAAGAAACAGAGAAGTGTCAGGGACTGAATCTTTTCACACTGACTTTATAATAAGTTTCCGTTTTTGGGGGGCTTTTTATAACAATTTCATGACTTGCAGAAGCAGTTAATTTTCCCCTCTTGTACAGTAGCTCAGGGTTGTGAATCAATTTGTTCTTGCACAGACATAGGTGAAATAATAGCCCTATTGAAAAATCCTACTCCACTGTGAGTTTGTGACTGACATCTTGGGAGGGCAGAAGATGTGACTTCACTTAAGTATTAAAATATTAAAGGATTTGTTTAAATTCCCACTGTATGAAAAACCTTGCCATTCATGAAGGTTTCCTGACCTGACCAATGATAGGAAAGGACTGTTGAAAAATGGGTTTCTTCAAAATACCCATACCAAAATAGAAATGCCAAATTTCTAGGGAGAAATTCATAGTTATATCATTGATCAAGAAATAAATTATCCATTGAAAGCCAATATTTTGGTTTAAAAAAGGGAAACTTTTTAGTTTAACAAAACATAAATGAAGTTGTAATCAGGATCCTGGACAGCTGCCTTTCACCCTCAGTCCTGGCAGAACAGTGGTAAATTTTTGCAAGAGGAATTAAGAGATTTTTAAACTGAGCCTCCCAGGCTCCCATGCCTGTATGGTAGGAAGTCTGGGAAATAACAAGAGGCCTGAGGGTCTGTCAGCCCTTCAGGCTCCCACAGCAGAGTTGGGAAGCTCTGCATTCCATGACAGAGATGTAGCTGGCAACCATGATAACCACATCCTCCCATGATAACGCACCAAATCAAAGATTTTTTATTTAGATTAGGGATTATAAATTTGCATTTGAAACATACAGTCTGGTGAGTCTGACTCAGCAGGGAATGAGATGTGGGAAAGAGCCAACATTGGAGGATATGAGGGGTCTATAAAGCCTGGCTCTGCACAGTAAAGGGGAGGGGGCTGGGGGGAAGTTGCCAGTTCCAGGTATGTATTCCAGTGCCAGAGGTGGTGGTCAAGAACCCTCTCAGACCCATGTTTGAAACAAAGGAAAACATGGGTAGGAGAGAGAGTTTTTAAGGTCAAGCCCCACATTCTTATTATGAATAAGATTTCACATTCCACATTTACTATAGAAGCCCTCTATTTCCTAAATTCAGTTCCTTGCTCCTCCTCTCTTCTTCATTATCTTCTCACATAATTCTGCAATATAATCCCACCACAGTTCCAAAGAATTTGCATTTGAACTGTGTAGTCATACATAAGGCACTGTGCTAGTTGTGTGATACATCTGTGCTGTATAGCAACAGCCCTCCCCAGAACAAGGTTTCAGAACTATGGTAACTGTAGTAGGGAGCTGGCTCCTCTCAGAATTTATGGGAATCGTGCAGCAGCTGAGTGCGAGCACTCGAGGATATGGCTCTGGATGAGGAGCATGTGCCTGCCTGGCACCACCTGTCGTGTCACAGCAAATGTATCTCCTCAATCTCTGAGTTGCTCCAAGCCCTGAGCACAGTAGGGGTGTTTCTGTTCAAGGGCAGACACCTCCTGCTCTGCATCAGTTTCGTGATCCTGCAGGCACTGCTGAATGCCTCAGAGCTGTGATTGCTGTGACATCTCAGTCACTCAGCCACAGAGAAGCAGGTGGGTAGAGCCCAGGACATCCAGTCTATGTAACCAAAACTGTGCACAGAGATGCAAATCACAGTGATCAGCTGGCTTTGGGCATTGCAGACCCCTCTCTTGTCAGCAGGCCCCTAGGCAAGAAGCCACACTAAACAGATACATGCTCCAACCATGACTGGAACAGGGCCCTGGTACAAATCTTATATTAACAAATAAGTTATTGCTTACCAGGAGAGGGGTCATTATCAGTGAAAGTTGGAGGAAGTTCTCAATCTAGACCCTTCCTAGAAATTCAGGATCTACTAGAAACAGGGAGTCACTGCCCCTGGGATGTGCATCACACAATACTGCAGTTTATGTTCATACTGATATGACCTTGAAAGGCTTCAGTGCTACATCTGTGGTATCCCTGTGCTGCCCTGCTAGACAGGAATTACCTGGAAAACCTGTTGTGCTGCTGTGTTTTGTTGAACACACAGAGAAAGCAATGGTCTGGTCCCACATCAGCCGTGCCCCTGAGTGCCCCGTGTCCCTGCACATCCCTGCCATGCCCAGGGACGAACAGAAGCTGCTCCCCACCACCAGCTCCTCTGCATTTGGCCTGCAGTTCTCCTCTTGGCTCCTGCACACAACACAGCTTCAAACACGACCCTAATACCACTTCCCATCTGCTCAGGGGAATCTCCAACCAGTTCCATGTCCCTGCATAATCCCATTTTGATGTGGGTAAGTTATGGACCTTGTTTAAACTGCTCAGCAGAACATTGACATACATCATTCAAATCTATGTCAGGCCTTACATTTCTGTCAGGAAATGAGGGAGAGGTTCTTCCCAAGGTGTTTAAAAGGGCACTTTGTAAAGCTCAGTCACTACGCGCTTTAGGACTATTTCAAAAGTTCTCTCTATACAATTAGAAGGGAGAAACAATTTCAAAAACTCCAGTGCAAGTCAGGCGCAACAGACTCCCACCCACAAAGTCTGTACACTTAAATGTAATTGATGCCTTATTAAATCACTTAACAGAAACAAACAAAAGTATCACAGAAAAACATACAAAGAACTGCAACATTTCAGTAATTTATAGTTTACTTTTGTGCAAAGATCACAGGCTATTCTCTGGCATTTCTCAAATGCAGATTAAAGACTACACCACACAACAAGTGCACAAAAAACCAACCAAACAAAAAAGAAGTGTATCATAATCTAAACTTTCCCTATTAAAATTCACCACTGAAAGATTTTTTCTAGAAGAACTCCAAAGAGTACATTAGTGTGCTTTGATAATATCATAATCAACATTTTTTAATGAAAAACACATTATTCTGTTTTCTTCTTGAAGGAAGAGAACCATATTTAACCTGTGTCTTTTATCTTCATATTTGAAATTAATAAAATCAGCATTTATCACGAATCCTAAAGGCACTTCTCTCACACAAAATCTGAAGTCACAATTTACAGATGATACATCTGTTAATTGGAAGTTCTATTTTTGACAGATGTTCAATATATATTAATGATCTGGTGCTTTGACAAATCCAGCCAAATCAACAGCTTTAGATGGAATTCAAAGGCTATTTTAGGGATCTCCGCCAACATTTATGTCATTGGATTTAAAAAAAAGAAAACTAAAAACAGCAGAAGCTTGCCTCCCATCCTCATAAATCTAAGTGTACAGAAAGTAAAATATGAATTGTCACACTCTTTCCATAATCAAACTGACCAGAGCTACACTGAATAAATAAATAAATGGACAAAGTACAGCTAATGTTATTGCCCATGGGTTCAATATTTACCAGTTTATGTACCATCTGAGCTGTTTCCTGTAATCAGCCAGGCACATGGCACTTTCATTCTCAAGAGACATTATCACCATGACAACTTTATCAGAATTAATTATGAAACACAACACTTGGGGCACACAGAATGTGGGCACAGGTTTGGAATATTATTTTGTTAGTTATTCTTTTAACAACGCTCCAAGTGCCCACTGGAGAAGAGGAAATTAAAAAAACCCTACAAACCATGCCCATCAAAATAACAATAAAAATGTAAAAACTTTGCAAAAAGAAAAGGAATAAAGTCATTAGGCTGAAAAATGGGCAATCAAAGGAGCTATTGCGCTCGGCAGATGGAAAAGCAGCAGGTGCCATAGTGCGATGGGACCTTGCTTCCCATCATGCACACTCTACAATGATGCAGCCTGACAGGGAAGGGAATTAATGTGTCGGAGCAGGTACTCTCTGTCCATTAGCTGATTCTCAATCCATCCACTCAGACTGCTGCCTCTACCTGCTCTTTGTGAAAATGACTAACAAGCCATTGTTCCCAAAGTTGCATGCGAAAGGACGGCGCTGTGTGAGCAGCCTGTCACTGTCCCAGATTAACGGAGTAAGAGTGACCAAGTAAACATTTCTGCACCTCAGACTGGGATTAGAGATTTCAGCCTATGAATAAATTATTTGAATGCAGATGTTTGGAATACATTAAGGTAAAGCATATTGGACAGGCTCCACTGGGGGGAAATGCTGATGAATAGAATTTCCAAGCCTGTATTAACTCTGGCAAACAACAAAAGCAGTGTGCAGAGCCTGATAACACACCCACACCTATTCTTTATCTGGGAAAATCCCTTGTTACATGAAGGGCAATTTATGTACTGTAAACTCCATTACTCTGGTGGCTCATGACACATCACTATATTCTGGCCTGGCTTGCGTTCCTCATTTCCATCACAAATGACAGAAAATATGACCATAAAAATAAAAACCAAATCAACACAGAGAGTCTTGAGAGGTTTCAATTTGTTCAAGTCAGTCAGTCCCCTTCACTGGCCATCTGTCCTTTTTGCTGCTGAGTTCAAGGATGTCTACAATGACAAGTACAAGAATCACTTCTGGCAGCAACACAATGACACACTTTGAAGCCCTTGCTTCTGACACAGCATTTCCAAAGAAGCAAAGAACCAAGTTTACCAAGTTTGCCCTGACTGAAACAAATGGCAAATTTATTTCCACAAATAAAAGGAACCTCTAGGAGGTCTCCATTAGAATTTTTCAGTGACTAGAAGAATAAAAATTGATGTATGTACTCTGCAGTATTTAATAGGAATTTGGCACAGTCATACACCAGGTTTCAGTTAGACACCAAGGTAGAAGACTTCCATGATCAAAATATTTTCTTTTGCAATTTACAGCAGTCTGAGTACACTCTTCCTTGAAAATGTTTTGTTTCTCAATATCATAAGCAAATAAAACATTAATGATGTCAGGACCCTGCTGTTATTTCCAATTGGATAGATTACATTTTTCTTTGTAATGATCACAATTAAAAGAAAACCCAAACCAAAAAGATAAATAAAGCAAGCCGCAAGTCAGAATAGAAAAGGTAAAAAATTCATACAGGTTAGACAATACATCTTTTTCTCTTTACATCTGCTATTGCGTAAAGCATCAACAGCAGCAGCAAGTGTTCATTTTTTTTTTAATTCCTTGAATTTTTAATATGCAATTTTAAAAAAATAGCATTTTTTTTCTGCCTAATTTTGTTGTATCATTACACCCTAGAGCTAAGAATTATCTTCTTTTAATTATTTCAGCTTCTCAAAAACTAAGGACCATTATTTTCTGTAAACATCCTTCATAATTCTCTTAGTTTATTACATTCATAATTACAGAAAATAATGATATATCGTTTACTGATATCTTTAGAATTGAACCACTAGAAGACCCTTTAGGCATGCTTAGGCCTTTCAAACAATCCACCAGACACAGGCAAAAGCCACTTTTTGAATTCCTCACTTAAAACTGTAACATGACTTTTTTAAATTTAAAATTTGGTTTATCAAAATGTTACCAGAAGTGGTCCATTTGTTTTGTACTGATAACACAGCATATGACTTCAGGGAACTTTCAAATGAATAAAGCATATGCAGGACTAGCCAAAGGATTATTTTAGAAATTTGGGGTGTAGCCAGGGCAACCTTCACACCTGGCTTATTTCAGTGGCATTTGAGATCCAATAGAAGAATAAGAATTAACACTGAGATAGAACATATTCAGAAGGGTCATGGCAGTTCCAGAAACCAGCATGCACGTAATTAGAGACTGTTTCTGCCTCAAGTAAATCTGTGCACTTAAAAAGAAGGCATGAGAAGGAGATGAGACCAGAGAGAGAAATATATACCACAGAAATGTGAAAAACTGTTATCCAAAAGTACAGGCACAAAGTAAAATCTCAATATGCTTCTGCGGCAGTTAGAGCAGAAGATCTCTGGCTGTCCAGATCTTGGAATTACCATCAAATAACCATTGCATCAAATTTAATCTGCTCGGGTGCCTCTGATTAAGCTGATAATGTGTCTTCAACTGTGCAATACTCTGCTGGACTGATACTGATGGGGTTAAACTAAAGAGCCTGTGTTTTCCCAGAGTCCTAAGGGATGTACCTTAAAGCCTAAACACAATATTTCTATACAGTCTGCTTCTAGCAGCTGCCATATAAATGGAAATTGTCGGATAAATTTCCAATCATGACCTATAAGAAATATTTCTGGTCGCATTTGGCATGATTGATTTGAGTTCTGCAGCCCTGCCTTCTCACAGGGATTATCCATTTTGCAGCTTGCTTTGCTCCACAGGAAGATGGAACGATAGAGACCAGGAGGCAAGGATGAATACAAAATGCCTGCTAACCAGCAAGGCAAATGGCACTATTTATTCCTAAACCTGTATCAGGACTAATTTTGTAGTTACATACAACAGCAGACCAAAAAGACATTGTAAAGATCTCTTTCTTAACTTGTGGTCTAAGAGATTCTTGCAATTGCTTTTTTTTGAGCATTAAAAAGCCAGTTAAGGTGCACTCTGCCTGCAGATGCTGCATGTAAGCAGACACAGTGTCATGTCACTGCCAGCAGCTCAGAACGCAGCACCATTTGCACTGACACATTTCTATATAGCATGGCCTCTTCTCTATATGCTCATTTACAATCTGATTGCATGTCCACTTAAAAAAAAAAATAATAAAAAGGATCCCTCTGTGAAATGTGTAAAATACTATTACTAAATGATATGTGTAATCATTCAGTACCATTACTACTGAAAGGTGATATTGCAGTGACATTGAGAAAATTGGATCTATTCTTCATACAATTATATAGCTACACTTTCACTCTAATGCCATTCTAATTGGAAAGGAGCACTGAAATGTGAAACTGGGCGCATTTCAATATCTAATTATCACTTGGTAACTCATTCTCAAAATAGTTTTCTGGAAAAGACAGTTGCCAAGAATGCTATTTTAATTCTGAAGTCTTCACTAACATTTTTATAGAAAAAAATGTTTTATTCACTATTTGTCTGTATTTCAGCTACAGCACTGAAAAAAGAAGGACAATAGATAAATACAAATGTAAGTTGGTCTAGCTTCAATGGAAAAACATTTGTGTTTACCATTCTGTCAAGGGACTGTGAGCAAGATATGCTTCCTGGGGCAGGAGCTCTTAAGGGTTAAGAGATAAAAACAAATTAAATTAAAAAAGCAATATAAAGGCAACATATTTTACATAAAACATTTGCTAGATAGAACAATAAAAGAAGTAATTTGAGTTATTGTAGGTAAAATCAGCAGGATCTACGTTAGAGACCCATTACAGTGCTTTAACAGGGTACTTTTGAATTGGTGTTTCTCCCTCAGGACTTAACCTGATGACAATCAAATGCAATTTAATTTTGATAACAGAATACTTTGGGGGAATTTTATAATGAAAATATTCTAAAAAACCAAACAAACATGAAATGTGACAGTTTTGGGGATGAGTCTGGGCTTTGTTTTTGAAAGGAATAGAAGCTTTCACACATCAACACCTATATCCATAGAACAACCTTTGCATTCACATGAACAAAAGGATGGCCTGCCCGCTGATGTAAATTGGCAGCATTCATCTACTAAAAGCCTCCTTGCAAAAAAATCCAACAAATAGTCGGAGATAGGTGAGTCCCAAGGTGCTGAAAGACCTGAATACCTCCAGTTCTCTCTATTTTCAGAATTAAGCTAAAACTCATCATTTCCCCTACATGTTTATTCTTCTTGCCTCCACAGTCTCTCCTTAAAAGCACAATTTAATCTAAAAACAAAATTATTTTTGTCACTGACTTAAAAGGATGTGACAGGATGTTTTAGGAAGAAGAACTTAGAGACAGCAGGTTACCAAACCAGAAATACCAAACATGCTCTAAACATGCCCCATTCTGGCTGATGCTAATCTGTAATTACACAGGCTTTTAAGACAGGGTGCATTGCAAGAAGTTTCTCCAAAGATCTCTGCTGTGCATCATCCTGCCCAGAACAGAAATGATGGAGCAGGGGGAAGGGGAGTAAAACCACTGATTTCTGCAGGTGGAACAAATATCCACATCTGCAGCCACACAGATCCTTATCAATAGTGTGAAAAAGATCCTTCATCTGCTTTCCATAAAGCTGCTCTAGAACTTTACATGTGGCTGCTGGAACCTCAGTCACTCTCTCCAGGTTTCCACACACAATTAAAAATGGCTCCAAGATTTTCGAGCCAGTGCTCTAAATGCCCTAGAGATGTCTGCCAGCTTAAGGATCTTTAAAATATCCACTAAATAGAAGCCATGCAAATCAGGTTAGTGTGACAGCCACAGCTGGTCTGAAGCTGCACAGATAAATTTGGCCCAGTTCGTTAAAGAATAAGAAGTAAACAAGGCCCCGGGTGAGGCAATGATGGGCTGGATTGGAACTCGAACAGGGGACCCCTGCCAGTGGCACTCAATCCTGCATGCAGACATCTGACTGGCCAGGGAGCTGGGCAGTGCTGGGCCAGGACCAGTCAGGGTGTAAGCACGGGAATTTTGAGCCCCCTATAAAAGGGGGTGTCCATCAATAAATCCTGGCTGTTTGTCCCATGACCTTTGGTGGGTTCTGTCCTGCACCTGTCTCCAAACTGCGACCCCAATGTAATAGGTTAGGATCATGACTTGTTTTACTTTAGCTTTGATTCCTTGTTTAAAATATATTTTGCTGAAAACCAAGGGAAAAAGCAGATTTCAACCTTCTGGGCAGTGTCTGCTGCCTTCCCTGCCAAGAGAAAAATAACTGATTCTTTCTTAATACATGCAGAGTGTTTTCTTCTACTACTTTATGCTCCTGGGGCATTGGTTCTTCTTAACTTTTCTCATTTTTTCCTTACTTAGTTTTTGTACCCTTTGACAGTCATTCTCAGCCATTTGACCTACTTTCCACTTTCTATACAATTCCTACTTGTGGCATAAGCCCTTGAAGAGTTCATGATTTAGCTGACCTTCTCATAAGGACAGCCAGTGTCTGTGGCCTTGCTAGAAAGTCTCCTGGGAAGTGCCAGTTCTTGAAAGTCTTTTCTCTCGTTCTCACACACTATCCATACCAGTAACCCAAGTCTATTAAGTGTTCCTTTATTAAGTCCAGTATTTAAAATGTGTTCTTATCTCTCTCCTCCTTTTCTGTATCAGAAATGCCAATATTTCAGAACCTTTCTTATGAACCCACCTTTTACTTTGCAATTTCACCTGCTGACCTTTAACCACCAAAATGCAATCCTTGAGCCTTCCTTTATCTCTTCAATCCTGAAATTTTGAAAACTGACTGCAAAATGTTTCAAGCAGATATTGAGCCATCTGCATTCATTTCCAGCAGGTAGGTGGGGAGCTTGTGAGCCACATGACTGCACAACAGCATTGCCAGCACCTTTGGCTACTCTTCTTTTGATCCTTGGAACTGTAAGACACTAAAACATCTAATGGGAGTCTCTGTAGCTACCTCTTGCTACACTCTGCTTGTCAGATCAGGCTGTTCTAATTATCCTTAAACAACCAGCATTTCCATTTTTCCTCAAGAGTTTGTCTCCTTGCCTCATTTTTCAATATCTCCTCTTTGATATACATGGTAAGACTTCCTTTTTCCTCCTGAAAAATCTATGAATGTTTATTTATGTTACTATTACATATTAAAACTTCAGTTCCTCCCCTTCACTTCCATAATCCTTGCATGACAGTACCCAGGACACAAATATGTTTGACATATGACATAAGGGCTATCAGAAGCACCAAGGATTTGAAGGATATCTTAAAAATAAGTACCACAGACTCAATTTTCCCCTCTGTCCTAGCATATAATGAAATGATAATGGTGCTTTGCTGTGGCTAGCCAGAAGGAAAATGTTACTGACAGATGGATGCCAAAAGAAAAGAGCTAAAAACAACTAACAGTCCTAAACTTATGAAAACAATTTAAGACTCAGTCTGTTGCCTAGGTTCAGATTGCTGAGAGACTCTAATGAAGATTTTTCAAACATACTTTTGGTTATCTGTAATCAGTTCTTCAAAAAGAAAAACTCCTAATCCGACTGCAAGTTGTTATTTTTCCTATTCTTGTTATACAATACCAGTTAAGTAATTTATGCCATTAAAAATCTTTAGCATTTTAAAGGGGATGGCAGCACAATGAAGGAAAAGCACGAATTAAATAATCACTTTACCTAAGAGATCTGATTTTTCATGGAGAGGATTAGAATTGTGGATCTAAGACAGAATATAAAATCAAAGAGTATGTCACCCTTTTTTGATAACAAGAATGTATTGCTAAATGAATATAGCACCGTATTTCTCACTTTGTTACAAAGTTTGAAAATAAACTTCTAAAGCCAACATAATCTTAAGGTACATGGATTAACCTTTTCCAGGTATAGCAATCACCAGCCAGAAGATGGAGTGAAATTCATATTCTAGGAAAAGGGCAGAAATAAATCCCTGTCCTTTAATACCCCTTGGGATGCCTGTGCCACCCACATTAGGCTGAAGTTCATTTTCAGAGAGCTTCCCAGAGTAAGATAACAGAGCTATCACTGGAGCAGGGGGAGGATTTGTTTCATTTGCATCGGACATGACCTGTGCAGGCACGGACAGCTCAGCTCATCGGAACAGGGGCTCTTTGCAGCTCAAGGTGGGCATATCTGCGCTTTTTAAAGCATCAGTTCAACTCACATATTTTGCATGTTCTCACCCAAGTCAGGCAAACTCATGCCCCTAATGGGTCTCTTGACTATAAATGGAATCTGGACAGCTACTTTTGCCACGTGAATCCCACCCTGCACACTGCTGTAGTCAAAGGTTGTCTCATAACCCACAAGAAAATAAGGATATTGAAAGGCTCTGGAAGAACAAGAGTAGATTAAAGACAAAAACAGAAAGCTATGAAAGATGTCATTGTCCTCTTTCAAAGAGATTTTCAAATAATTCAGAAGAAATATATCACGTTCTGTGAATTCCTGAGTACAGAGATAGCTCCAGAATTCCTTTTTCAGCAATGCTTTTCCAACTTTTTTTTGTTTATCTCAAGATTTTCTTGCAGAAGGAATATCATAGCAGAGGACTAAAATCACACTATACTTAGTTAACTACAATTGCAATGTGTTTCAAAGACCTTCTAGACATGAAAACTTGGATAAGAGGATCTCTCTTCTATTTTAAAAAAAGTTTATTCTCAAAGTAATGGAACAACAACCTTGAAGCCATAGGTTTTTTAAAGGTTTGCCAGGAATATTCAGCAAGTTAGTAACTGATTTTCAATCAAAGTGTATATCTTTTCTGTGCTTACAATAAATATTCAATAAATAAATTGAGAAGAAGACTAACAATTTTCCTAGTACACTCTATATGGCGTGGTGTAAACACACCAACACAACCTGGAGTTAATTTTTACTTGTGGCATATGTATTAATTTTGTCACTGCATATAATCTTTAGTCTTATTCTGACAGAGAAATTAAACTAAACCTTTTGACTTGCTAAAGAGGCATTATATCTCTTGATAAAATGTTTCTTACTGCTAACAGAGAAGAGAAAACCTCAGGAACATGTGATAACTCACCCACTTTCAAGTTTTTCTGCTCATCTATTTCTTCCTCTTCACTCACACTAGAGCTAAAAATATTCTCTCTCAATTTCAACTGGCTACTGAAAACCCAGTCACAGTAAGATCTTCAATAAAATGCTGTATTAAAATGCAAGGGTGCAGATGAAGTGTGAATCATTCTTGTTTCATCAGAGCCATACCACAAACAGTAAAATCAACTGATTTGCAATGTTTGTCTTTGAATTTTGTTTTAGCAAAATTACCTTGTTGCTAGAGGTGATCAGTGGATTCTCACAAAACTGGATAAAAACCCATTGCCTGCACAGCCACCAGGAGGGCGTTGCTGCCACACTTCTCTCTCACAGCCTCACCAGGCTGCAGGTTTGGAGATGCCCTGTCTTTATCAAGGGAGACATGTTAACATGAGCTTCTCTAAAAGAGATTTTTCTGTGAACTTTCAGTGAACACAAAAGCTAAGGGACTTTGCCTTGATAACAACATATTGATATCTTTATTCATCGCCTTTGTTCCACATATCCTCTGGGCATCTCCGGAAATATTCCCTCCCCTCAGGATTTGTACCACCACACTGTGAAATCCAGAGTTCCCCCATCACCTTAATAGGTCTAGACTCAACTATTAAGTGTTTTAGCCCAAAGGATGACAGGGGATTTGACAATCTCATATGTTACCTGAACAAATCTGCTGAGACAGATTAACTACACTGGTACATTTCCATTTCCCATGTTCCATTGCTGCCTCTTCTGACTGCAACAAAGCACCTTTTTCACCAGAATGGAAAGCATCCCTCTGAATTCTATATAGATATAAACTACCTGACCTGAAGCATCAAGGAGATTAAAGCATATTTAAGAAATCAGCCAGGAAAGAATGATTTGCTTTCTAGCTTAATTAATAAGCATTACCTGCCATAGAACCTTATTAATACTAAGGTCATTTAGCAGAAGTAGAGCCTTCAGAGGATTTTAATTTATTTTACCCATCAAAACTAACTTCACCCTGATATTTTGCCAGCACAAATCAATCCCTTCAAAATTTGGGCAAATTCAGACCTGTCCAGTAAACAGCAAAATAATTCCTTTAAGAGCAACATCACAAAAGAAAATAATATCCATGTTTTATTCTCAATACCAGTTACCCCACACAGACATTGACAGCAAGCCTCTGAACTCTTGATAGTCATATGTATTAATGACTTTTCATTGGCTATCTAGAGAACAGTACAAGTGTTCCTGTTCAAAAGTAAAACATGAGTAACTCCATGTGGTCAGGACAAAATTCTGAAAATTTTGAACCTGCATAATCAGAGAAAGGAAGTTGGATGTACAGCCTCATAAAACCAAAACCTCATACACCAGTACTTAAATTTTAAGATTGCCTTGTAATCTTGTAGACAATATTTCTAAGCCTGAAGGGCTAAAAGCTGTGAGTTTAACAGCCACTTCTTTCAGAAACTTACTCTCATCTGCCTCAGAAGCTTAATGATTGGTTGGAAGGGAAAGGGAATCAGCTGCCGACCATTAATCATTGCAAGACGTAGCCCTGCAAGCTCATAAATAGGAGGTAAACCCTTTTTACTGATATTGTTAAGGTAATAGTACAGGACAGGGACTTTACCTCTGCCTTCATCTCTTCCAATTTTCTGGGGGTGGTGACAGTATCACCACCACTCCTCCAGTTCAGCTACTCTATACCAGCCCTTCCCTTGACAATATTGTGTTTTGCCTTGCTTCCTTTGAGCTGTTCTCATGAAGACATTGCAAGGCAGACAGACACTATATAAGAAAGCCTTCAAGACCACAGAAAAATGCCCATTATTTCACATTAAGGTAAATTTAGTACTTCAAGCAGATGTCTACACTGTTAAAAAAGTTTGGATTAGTCTCTTCTTTTTTAAACCTATATGTAAATGTCTTCTTTTTTGTATCCATGAGTCTCAAGAGAGTTACAAACATCTCGTTTCTTCCTATGTTTTAGAGCTCTTGCAGCTCTCTTCTACATAGTGACATCTGTATGCTGTGAACCCCACAGGGCAATCTATTTATAACTGCAGTGGAATGAATATTCCATAGGAATGTTTCAGTTAAGGAACTTTATGCCACTTTTTTTTTTAATAGAAAATCAAAGGAAGATTCTAATGCATTAATTAAAAAATGATTGAATGCATTTGCCATTTGGGCAGTTTGGCATGGTCAAGCCCTCCAGTCACTTTCTGCTCCTTGCCTCAGTAACTCTGTTAGCAAAGCATTATTTTCAAACTATGATTGTCAGAACAGAATATTACTGAAGGGACCTGTAAAAAGCAGACATTTTAGAGAATACTTAACACACAAAAAAAAACCCTTTTCTAGGGAAAACTTAATGTAAAAAAGGTTTAAATACAATTTAAGAAAATTCTTATGAAAGGTTAAACGAATATTCCCTTTTCTTCCATTATCATGGCACTATTAAGATCATTATTCTTGTGCCATTTGTTTATTTACTGGCATATACTAGATGTTTATTTACTGCAAATGTTTACTTACTAGAATATTTACTAGAATATCTGTATTCCCAAAAAGTTATGGGATTGTTCTAAAACAATGCAGTGAATGCATTAGAGACTTATTCACAGATTTCTTTCTGTATGAAGAGAGTAAATTAACTACTTCCATATGTTTCCTGGAGCCATATATTCTGGATTTTAATAGGAAAAACATCTGCTAAAATCGAGAAAGTACCAAGCACTACTGTATTGCCTCTAATAAGACATATATTTTATCATTTCTTGACCTCCTTGCTGAAGTACAAAGTGACCTTGAAGACCTATTCTTTAGAAGCAAGATATTTTTCATAGTTTTTCTGTGAAACAACAAACTGCAAATTACTGTGACCTGTTGAATTTGGAATGATCTCCCCAATAGGTTAAACTGTCTCCTTTCATGTAACTTGGCAATTGTTACCTGTATCAGCCTCATAAGATCAGTCATAAAAAAATAATAATTCTGTAAGATAACAATGAGGTATTGGATAAAGCTTCTCATACTTTAGGGAACAAAATTGCAACACCAGCTTGCCTTGAACTTCAGAATTCCCCCTCCTTGAGAAAGAGGACTGAAAGAATATATAAATCTGTGAGCTACTGAAACAGAAAATTGAACATGTAAGACAATATTGAACCTGATAATTCAGCGTTAAGGTGGGGGTGGAAAAAAAGAAAACCCCAAAGCACAATATGACAGTCACTTGGTCCATAATAGCAAAAAATCTCAGAAAACTTTAATCTGTGAAAAGGCATTTTATAAATTGATAAGAAAAAATTCAGCTATTGGGAACCGAGACAATATGTGAATAATACTAATTTGCATTATTTTTTCAATTGATAGTGTCCTATTAAAAAATAAATAGTAATGAGGATTTGGTCTGAGGCATTTGTTTTATTTTTATTTAGTTTGTATTATTTCTTAGGCTTCTAAACACTTCTGCCAAGAAAAGGGATCTATGCCTTAGCACAGCTTCTCAGAAGATCTGTTCCATGAACTCCCCAGGTGTGGAGCAATGCTGTCCCGAGGGAGATGCAGTGATCATCACAGAGTCAAAGCGGGAAAAGAGGAAGTTTAATTTTTTTTACAGCTTATATAGATTTCTAAAAAGGAGACCAGACTGGAAGACTGAGGTTCAACCTCTTCAACTCCACTGGTCTTAGAAAGTGTCCATCAATTGTCCTTTCACAGAAAGGAATCTAAAAACATGATAAAAGTTCTATAAACATTATTTTGTTTACATGAAATTTCTGACTCCAAGGCTGAAGGCTGGAAAACAAGGCGACACCCAGGCATGGAGCTCAGTAGCCCTTTCCACCCATTTCAAAGAGGGGCAATGTTTCCCTTTTTCCAGTCACCAGAGACTTCACCTGACCACCATGACTTTTCAAATATCATGGAGAGTGGCCTGGCAATTCCATTAGTCAATTCCCACAGGACTTTAAGGTGTTTCTCATTGGGGCCACAGACTAATGTATGCTCAGGTTCCTCAGGAGGTCATGAACCTGATCTTCACTCGCAGTGGGAGCAACTGCTGTCCCTGCCCTCTGGTCCATCCGCTCAAGAAGTTCAGGGAGAGGTTGCCAGTGGAGGCACAGAAGTTGAGTAGCTCAGACCTCTCCATCCATTGCTATCTGTTTTTCAGTGTTGCTCATGGAGCAGGGGGTGGGGCACAAGCTTTCCCTGACATTCCCTTTCTGTCCAACACAGCCGCAGAAGCCCTTCCTGTTACTCTTTACTTTCCTTGTGAAGTTCATCCATCCTGTGCTCTTCCCAGGATCCATGTCCTTGCTCCCACTGCCTGTGCACCTCCTCCCCACCCTTCAGTTTGCCCAGCAGGTCTCAGCTCAGCCGTGCTGGCCTCCTGCCCTCCTTGCCCCATTCCTTACCTCTGTGCATCGAGGGCTCTGGCGCTCTGGAAAATTTCCTTAAGGATCTCCCAGTTCTGTTCTGCTCCCCTGCCCCTGGTGGCAGTTTCCCAGGGGGTCCAGTAACATGGACAGACACTACGGACTGTATATGGGGACACATGAAGGTTGACCATGCTTTTGGACATGAAAATTTAGGTGAGTTTGTATCATCCTATTTTATATCTCCAGTCTGCTTTCTTTTTTTATTTCTGCTTGCAAATGCAATGCACTTACTGACATCAGGTAGCTGATGATTTTATTAACTTGACTGGACAGAACCTGTGCACACTTAATGACAAAATCTAAATAATGTTTTATTTCAGGAATCATGTAAAGTCATACCCCTTCTTGCTAGCTTCAAATTACATAATATAAAAATCATCAGCATTCCTATCCCAGCTCATACTCTAGCCATTAAAAAAGCCATGGTTATGCTCTTCTAATTACATTGCCTAAGTCAGGGAACAAGCAATTTATTTGTTTTGAGTAATTCATTGTTCAAACATTATCAAATTCTTCATATCAAAACTAACTGCAACAATTTGTATACATTTAGTCCTAACACTTTAGATATTGACCAAGTTTCTCTTTTTTAAAAATTTCTTTGACTCTGATGCTAATAGATCTCCTAATATAATTATGACCCTTCAGTGGGACAGGATCTGCAGAGATGGTGCATGAGAATATTCTGGTTGGGTTCAGTGGTGTTTCAGTCTAGATAACTGGGAAATAAAGTTTTCCACAAAGAATATGCCATAAAAACCCTTGTAGCCCATTTTTTAATGAAGAATTACGTCCTTGGAGCCAGACACTTTCCCAACCACTTACTTATTTTAAAAATAATCATAATAAAAATATTAATTCTTGTGATTTATCAGCCAATCTTCAGCTAGAAATCTTCACTTATCCATGAGCAACTTCACTCTTGTAAATACAAGTGAGCATAATTTTGAAGCATCCAATCTTGCATGATAGATTTTTTATTGTTCAAGTTTCATGCTCTCTTCATTAAGGAAGTCTATTGCATTAAGGGATGTGCCAGCCACAATAACTCTGCAGGCAGAGGGTAGTGATTGAAGTTATGCTCCCACATGCACAAGCTGGACAAAATTTTGAAGGAAATTCAAAGCAAATGAGTTACAAGAATCTGATGTAAAAAAAAAATAAATACTGTTTTGGGGAAAGAGAGGCTCTGCCTGCCTTTGTGTTCTCCCTGAAATCTGGCCTTACTCAAGAGCAGACTTCAGATGGTGACTGATCTTAAGCACTTGCACTTAAGGCAGTTTGCATCTCACATAGACTGCAGAGGCAGAGGTGAACCCCTTGACTTTGGGAAGTTAACTCATTTTCCATCTCTGGCTGAGAAGGGCAGAGAGCTGCCTGCCCTTCCCTGTGCACTTACATAGTTCTTACAGGACCCTGTGGTGTATCAGAACTCTTGTGTAAAGGTGCCAAGACAATGCTTTTACAGAGGTACTTGACTGGTTTTAAATTCTCCCAAAAAACCAAACTTTGTCTTGATTATCACCTTTTCAAACACTGGAAATACAGGAAAATCAAAATTCCAAGTCCAAATCTCAGTGAGGACTCTCCCTTTCCTGTACCTCTGTGCTCCTGCTTGACCGACTTGCATTTCAGTCTGTCAGACTCAAACTGTTTGTAATGTTCTGGCTTGACTTAGCTGTCCTGAAATTCATTTTGATCATGTTACCTCTTGGATTAAGAAGCTTCATCAGTTTTTTTCTTGATTTCTTTTTTTTTTTTTCTTTTTTGGGATCAGGGATATAATTTAAAAGTATTACTGTTATGTTCAAGGTACTTCAGGCCTCTCATCCATGTTATTTATAGGAACAGATCAATGCCTATGTTCCATCTTGGAGCTTGTGCTCAGACTTAGATTACTGTCTGCCTTGATTCCTTATCATTCCCTGGTAAAATTTAAGCATTTTCATTTTGCCTTTTGTACATTCTAATTCTTGGCAGGAACCTAAACCAGCAACCACTGTACATGAATAAAAATCTTGAAAGTAGATGTTTACTTAATTATTTTGCTGAACTGGGACGTGTGTGTCTGTGCAAGCCCATGATGTCCCTCAAGGAGCATGTACTGCAGGCCAGCAGAAGTACTTCTGTGGAGTGGAACAACTCCAGGACTCAACACTGCACTACAACACTGCACTCCAATGCTCATCAGCATTTGGAGTGAATAAGGAGCATTTCTAGGTCACTTTTTCAGTCCAGTTTCATTGGAATGAAATCAGAGTTCACTCAAAGGCCATTCCCCAAGGCAATCCTAAGAACTATAAATGGGGACACTCAGGAGATTCCTCTTCTGGGCCAAACTGAAACTTTGACGCAGATGCACTTTTGAGCTCGCCAGTGTGGGAAAGAAACATTACTATTTCCTTTTCCTGTTTTCCCAGATTTACTCCATGCAGGTGAAGGTTTCAGAAGTGATTATTATCCTTTTAACTTCATAGAGTGGTTGGACTCTTAGGCTCATGGGCTGTTTTTAATATCTGTAAGGCAATGCCACAGAGACTGTCTCCAGTTACAAACTGGTAGAACACTTAGCACAAAATGGAATTACAAGGCTTTCTCTAGGATCTTCCTTCAATGGCTACTATTTATAACTAATAGACACTGCAGAATTGGCTATTTGGCTACACCATTAGAGAGAGGAACTTCAGCTCATGTAACATGTCATGGTTTAGGGGAAATGAAGTCATGCAGATATGGAAGTTATTAGCAGCAATGTTAATATTTGCAGAACTACCCAGTAAGCTCTGGCCCACCACACATTTTGAGCAGCTTGATGCTGACTTTTCATTTATCCCCAAATACTTAGTTACTGTTGGATATGTTCACAGTATTGTCAAAACACATGACTCCAATTCCCCATGCACATGCCCAGGACTGAATCTTAATCTCAGAGATGTGTAAATTAGAAGAAAATATAAAGATTCTATTACTGATGCATCTTCATCAATGTGAACCAATTAACTGCATGAAAGAGAAACATAAACACCTGCAGTCAGAAAGAGGAAGAGAAGAGCATATTTATTCTATTACCAGAACAAATGATGAGTGAAATAAAGCAAGAAGAGAATAAACACATTTAAATTTACACTTTCTTTTTTCTTCCTTACTGAATAGCAATATATGCCATCAAGACATCAATTTTTCCAATTGGTATGTTTTGGTTTTGTCAGAAAAATGTGAATATTACTGCTGGAGGGTTTATCTGGTAACAGCACAATCACTTTTTGCTATTTCCTAGGCTCCTGACTGCTGAAATAACATGGGTTTTGTTCAATAAAGTGCATATTTCTGTATATTCAATATATGTACATCACGACTCAAACAGGAATACCTTGCTATTTAGTTATGTAACATATACAGAGAGTAAAATCCTTTTCAAAACCTCTTCAAGTTTTTAATGAGAAATGTGATATAATTTGGTCTTTTGAGCAAATAATAGTGAATTGAAATAGTGGGCAGCTCTCAAATCCCCTCCCTTAGTGGGCAGTTCCTCTGCTTTTTTGGACCTATCTGACAGAGGAAGGATAAGTAAATCCACTAAAGAAGGAGATGATATTTATAGATTATTCAGAGGAAACTGTGATTGTTGGGTCCCTCCTCTATTCTCTGAGAGATTTTGCTCATCCTGTATCCAGCACACTGAGCTGGTTCTTGTGCAGTTTCAATAGTGGATTAGCATATGCCTTTCCAACATCCTTCCCTGTCCTTTTCCTCCTTGCTTCAGGGTTAAGCCTCTTTTATTAAAGCCAGTTTCAACTATAACAGTGATTGTGAATTCCACAGTTTTGGGGGCTCCAGACTGAGACATTTGCAAGAGACCTGACTCTCTGAAGGAATAATAATTATACATGTCCTCAGCTATCACAGCCTTATAAATGCTACAGAGTGGAAAGCCAAAAACTGAAACAAATCAAGTCAATAGTCATTTTTTTAAAAGATCTTCCTGTAATTTCTTAGGCCAAATCACAAAATCATTACTCAGATAGAACTTACTGGAATTGATATAAAAACTGTCTGTATAAAAATCAACAAGAGAAGAATCCACAAATCATATATCCAGTAAAGAGCAAGTTCTTTAAAGTGTGAAGTTTTAATTGGATCACCAAATGATGAGTAGTAATCTTGGAAGAAGATACAAAGCTATTGGGAATAACATGATAGCAGAAACTCACTACAATTTCAGGTGCCAGAACACCCACCCAATACCACAAGCACGAGGGAGAGAGGATGAATCACTTTAAGACTAAGACTGATGAGAAGGAAGTGACATTTCACTGTGATTCATCCCTTATTGAATTCTATTGAGTGGTGTGCTGCTCACTCAGAAAGTCTTCAGCTCTGAGAAGGAAAAAATATTTGAAGAGAAATATTCCACTCTCCAGTTTTCATATGAGCTCAGTAGAGCAACGTCACCTGGGAGAATTGGAAACTGGCCATGCTCTTCTGTTACCTGCTGGCAACTGGTTATGGTGAGTGCATATTTAAGCACACTATTTGCATAAACACACTGTTCACATAACAGGGTGATGTGTGTATGTAGAGATGTACACACAGAGAGATCAATAAGCAAATAAAGGATTTCCAAAATGTGCAGCATGATCTGCATTCCAGAAATTGTTAAGAATTGTTCCAACTCTTCATTCTGAAATGTGAGATATATGGTGCTCTAAAACCCATTTATATTTTTATCTGAATCAGCCTGCTCATCCCTTGCTGCTTTGCCTTCCCAAATCAAATTCAGTCAGTTCTTCCTAGCTTTGTCTGAATGTTTCCTTTGATTGAGTGATGTTATTTCTAGAAAAAACACTCAAATCAATTTAATGCAAATTCCTTTTCACGTCCTGGTTGACCCATCAGGACATCGACAATAATAGATTGAAGTAGTTACTTCCTGAGGCAGATGACTCATTGAGTGCTTAGTAATCAATTTTCATCGGTGTGACTGCATAATCTGTCTTTGGGGTTCTGTTACATGTCGTGCCTAGAATGCCACAGAATCCTGGGTTGCCTGATACAGAGAATGAATGGTGAGCCAGCAGCCAGCAGCCATTTCAAACTGCACAAACCACCCCAACAGAGCCATATCGAACACAGAAAGGCTCTAGCTGTTCTCATGCACAAGGAGTAGGAGTAAATCCAGGGGAGGCAATGGTGGTGCACAAGTTGCAATCACAGCAGCTGAGCTCAGAATTTGATTCTTTGGAGCTTTGTCAGTTTAACATTTTTCTGAAATTAGAAGCAACTCACTGCATTCAAGCCTTTTCTCATCTCTGCAAAAATCTATTTCATTGCTCCTAGACTGAGAGGGCTGTTACCAAAACAAAGGGAATGAGTTTTGATCTACTATAGAAAGGATGTAAATTCATTTATGAAAACTTAGAGGAACTGGGGATTTAGTTCACCTAATTAAACACTTTATGGGTGTACACTCACTTACTTCATGGCAAACCTGCAATGTTTCATAGCATCCAAGCTGAATCCCATACAAGATGTGGCAGATGATGATACTGCATTATAATGACTGCATAATTTATAATGCCTCTGGAAGACCAGCAGGAATGTGTGTTTCCAACATGATGCCAAACTCCACACTCTTTTGCCATAAGGTATCCTGCAAGAACATATTCCTGCATCTGGGATGTAGGGCTGAGCAAGCTGACATCAAAGTTGTTCCCTCAGTGTTAAAGGATGAACAATGATTCCGAGTCTCATGCTGTGGTGTTACCACTGAGTTCAGATTCCTTCATAATTAGACTGTGTAGGTAACAAAACCAGGGCAGAGAACACCTGGCAGAGTCTACGCACCATTTCAAGGCAGGAACTTTAATTCTCAAGATTTATATCTGTTTGACAACTTGTTTTGTTTTGTTACACACCTCATTCTCTCTGATGTGTCTTTGAAAAGCAACACTTGAAAGATTTAATATTTGTTGACATTATAGCTTTCTGACAAGAGAACATTGCTCTTTCTAACAAATTCTGTGTTCCTGAGGAATTCATGAGGAATACACAGGCCTATGAAGAAAGCTGAGGGGCAAACTGCATAAAGTTTGGAGGCATGGCTTTCTGTGGAGCAGTCACCACCACCCTTCAAGAAATGCAACAAATTCACCCATGGAATAAGGGGAAGTTCTGAGTTTTAGCTGGTCCCTAAGCTATGAAATAAGTCTGTTCTTTGGTAGGATAAAGTCTGATTTCCTGTTTTAGTTTAGATTTCCGTTTTTAGATCCCACTAGAGTGTCAGTAACAGAAAAACTGCAGCAGAAGTACCAGGCTGCACCCTGCGACCCGAGAGCTATTGCTCCCCTAAGCTCCATGGCTTGTGCAGGGTTTCACATTGAGCTAGTGGGAATACCAGCAGCTGTTTGGTACCCAAGTACAGATTCAGCAGTGCCTCAGGGCTCATCTCTCCAGCACTAACACACAATTAGATGGCTTGGACCCGGCTCCCGTCCTCGCTCACAATGGTTCTGTAATGACAGTAACTCTTTCCAATCAGTGACAGAAAGAGAGAGGGGGTTTTGGTAACAGAACTGTAAATGAACAAAGCCACAAACAGCTGCTCCCTGTACAGATGCTCCAAGGCCTCTCACCATTGCCAGCCAGTGCTTCTCACTCCATATCCATCTATATATTGTCCCTAATATACAAAAGCTTACAGTAGTCATGACCCAGTCGGTGGTAATTTAAGTGTCCAAGTGAATGTGGAGTAGCAGCATGATCTCAGGGGTGAGCTCTGATATTCACATCACATAACTAGATGACTGGTAATTATCAATGCACTGACTAAGACAAAAGACAACCTTTCCTCTGGGAAAAGTGCATACAGAGATTCTGGAAGGCAGAGCCACATGTACATCTAACAATAGCACCTGTCTTCGCTCTAAGTACAGTTCCTTTTGATCATGGTTATTATCTCCACAGGTAGCTGCTCTTTTGCCTTCATGATTTTCCATACAGTACCACTAAAATACATTCTCAAACAGGGAGTTTTTGAGACAGTTGCTGCAATAAAAGGAAGTACAAACAAAAAGCACAAATACATGCTGGGAAGAGAATGGATTAAGGGCAGCCCTGAGGAGAAGGATTTGGGAGTGTTGGTTGACCAGGAGCTCAACATGACCTGCAGCCCAGAGAGCCAAACGTTTCCTGGGCTGCATTCAGACCACTGTGAGCTGAAGGTGAGCGAGGGGATTCTGCCCCTCTTCTCTGCTCTGGTGAGACCCCACCTGCAATGCTGCATCCAGCTCTAGGGTCCCAACATGAGAAGGACATGGACCTGTTTGGACTGTAAAAAACAGTCAAAATTTACTGATCACAATCCATAGGCTGAAAATTAGCTGTCCAGACAAGCAAGAAAATATTAAAAAATAAAAAATATACTATTAGAAAATAAAGATAATTTGTTGAAATATTTGCCAACAAGAAAGTACTCCATTCAGAATAATTTATAACAAATATGTTTCCTATCTCTACTTATGAAGTATAATGACTTATTGTAATTGATGTGAATAATTTTAGTTCTGCATGTGTATATTTCATCTCTACAGTAACACATCAGTTAAAAAGCACTAAGTCCCATGAATGTAACTGTAGTTGCAGTGGAGTGGAATATAATTAACCTTTACATAGTTCAGATGTGCAAAGGTTATGACACCCACCACTTACAAAGTACTCCTGGCTGGTCTTGGGAAATTTGGTTTCCTGTAGGTACCAGGGTGATTATTCTGAACCTGCATATATACACACATACATCATGTCCAATATAATTTCTAGTACTTAGAGCAGCGTTTCATGAGACTGAACATTAGCTGATGTAAGCAAGCATTACAGAGCTGTTTTAAATCCATTCCCCTTTGGGGCTCCCCTCTCCTTTTTCTCTTGGTACTTTGAGGAGCATGTTCATGTGCCCAGCCCGGGGTCTGTGAGGTCCATGAACGCTCCTGCACCAAGAGCTTGTGGGCAAGGCAGAGCCTGGGTGTGCAAACAGGGATCACCCCACGAGAGCCTTCCCCAGGCTCTGCAGGGAGCTGCTCTCCCCAGCCCCAGTGCCCTTGGAGTGACTGGGGCTCAGCCACTGCTCCAGGGTGTCCATGGTGCTGGAATCTGGGTTGGTGCAAGATCACTTGGGACATTGATAATAGTCCAGCAACTGATACAAGAATGCTGCGCTCAGATGTATTTTTAGATGTATTTAGGGCTTTTTAGATGAGGATAAATCTTAGTCAACCTTCAATATACACAGATTGATTCTCTTGAAGTATCTCATCCAAATATTTGAAAGGAGATGGATTTTACTTTTTTTTTTTTTTTCAAATATTCCATATAGAGCAAACAAGGTTCAGAGAAGACATCATCTGTCTAGAGGACCTGGGATACTGACAACAGGAAGAATCTGATCCATTAGGGGAAAAGTCTTGAAGAAATAGTTTTTTGTTCAGTCCTGACCGGGGAAAAACACAGCTCACAAGCTAAATACAAAAATTAGCACTATAATGACAACTAAATGGCATCATATTCAGCATCATTGCAGATGGAAAAGCCAAAGTAAGAAAGAAAAAGTATTTGCCAGTGATAAATCATCTCTTTAAAAGTTTTTTAATGGAGAGAAGGCGTACTAAGGAGAACAGCTGAAAGCAAAATTCTTTCAAACAGCACAGACATTGTTTAAAGGCATGATATTAGAGTCACAGAGTAAATTTATATCTGCTGGTAAAAAGGACTACCAAATTAAGCTAACAGATTTTAATAGCTGAGCAAGGGGAATTATTAGCAGAAAAAGAAAGTTAATACAGAAAAGTAAAAATCTTATGTAAATGCATTCAGAAAAAAAAAAAAAAAAAAGCCTAAATTCTGGGAGCTTAAATCTAAAAATTTCCAGGATCAGAGGATACTCACCTAAAAGCCAAAAAGCAACTAAGAGAATGACTCTGCAGCATATGGTTACTGCCCGCAACCAAAACCTGTTCTCCTGTTGCTGCAAAGGGTGGGTTCCACATGCTGGGACACAGAAGTGCATTGCTGGGCTATTTCTTATCAAAGCAATAGGGGCAATGGGTACAGCTTACTGAGGAGATTACAACTGGCATGAAAGGAACATTTTTTACAATTAGGACAATTAGCCAGTGGAAAAATTTCTCTAGGGAGGTGATAGATTCCCAACACTGGATACTTTCAATTGTTCCAGTTTAGCAGAGGGACAAAGGGATAACTCCATGTTTCTGTTTGCTTCTGTTTACCCTAAGCTCCAGGATCATTGTACATAAGGAAGTTTTACATGCGCTTGATTTATGCGTCTGTCTTTCACTCTCAATCTTTTAGATCACTTATGGAACCTAAATTTTATTGGTTTCTTTATTCTTTGCAGAAAATCATCAAAGATTAAAAAAGAAAAGATACATATACGGCTGAATATACTTGGTTCATATGAACATGTTTATAAACTGCTAAAAACAAGCCCCAGAAGAAGACAAAGTTATAAGTACTATGACAAATGCTTGTCCCTGGAAGAGCTCACTGGCATTAGCTTGACAACAGCATGTCAGCAAAAGTGTTTAGATACAGCATCAAAATTATGAATGTTCCATATGCTTTGATGACTGTCACCTCACCTCACCAATTCAGAGAGGAAAAGAGGTAAACCACTTCTTTAGTTCAACTTCAAATAGTATTCTTACTATCATTCACAGGACTTGTGCTTAGTATTTTGGTCTCTATGCATTGTTCTAAGAGAACATTTTACAGTAATGAAATTTCTCTGCAGTAACTGACCTGCAGTAACACTGACACATGTTGTCAGTAGAAAGCAGCATCCCAAGCAAGATAATGGGATTCTCTTAATTCAATTTGCCACAGATGTAGTTAGCATGCCAGCGTTCTCCTTGCAGAGATGCTACTCTTTATGGTTTGGTTCCTAATTAACGGAGTCACTTGGAGCTACACAGTGCTGCTGGCTCAGCTACCATTTCACACAAATCTAATTTGGCCCTGCCGAGTGGTGCGAGCTGAGTGGATCTGAGGAGCTGTCAGACAGACAACAAACAGCCTAATGCACCTGGCAAAATGTGAAGTGCTGCAGCCCTCTTGGTGCTGGTAGAGCAGAGCAAGGGAGAACAGCCATCACTGCAGCTAACAAAGAGATTGTCTTTCACAAACATTTCTCTCGTCATGGCAATTCAGTGATAAGAATTTTAAAAAGAGATTGAAGGGTATGAAACCTATAAATAAAAGATTTTAAACTGATTTTGCAAATTTCTAAACTAGGAATCGGAATGGGTGGTCTGGGTAAAGGCAAATGCAGATGGATAGTCCAGCTCCCAAGACTCCATGTAGAAGTGGCATTTTGATTTCACTCAGCTTATGGAAACTTGATTTTACAATTCCAGAACTCAGTCTTTGAGTGGCATCTTCTAGCAGTTACAATAAAGTATACAGAGCGAGCATATGAGCAACACCAATAAGGAGGCACTAATCTTTACTCTCTATGAAACCACAGTCTGAAATCAGACTCCATCCTGAAGAGGGAAATTATATTTATACATGACCAGGAAAGACCTATTTTTCAAAGAGCAATTAGGAGCACAAATATTTCTACTTGTGCATAGTATCACCAGAAAGTCATGGTTCTTAGAAACATTTCACAGGCAAAAAAAAAAAAAAAAATAGCATAAATAAAACTACAATATTAAAAAAAGGTTGAAATGCCTTTGAACAGAGTTAAAACAAAAAGTAATTTGAGGGAGCTTTAATTCTGCTGAACTACCAGATCCCATTGACAAATTGCACTAGTGTCGAAATTTCTCCTTTTTATTAGTTCCTGCATCCTTGCTTACAACTGTAACAGCACAAGGTTTGAGGGCCTCAGCAGAATTCATCTCATAAAGTTCTATTCAAGCTCATACCAACATAATTTATGGTCACACCCTCTGCCATAAAGAACATAATGTTAATGATCTTAGAATCTGTTAGGCCTCTGGAACTACTGAGAATTACAACTCACTCTGCGTTCACATTGGAAACTCCCCAAGATTAAAGTCTGAAAAATGAGCTTCTGTCATGTTTCACAATCCAATTAAATGTATCAGTGTCTCAAGGGCCAACAGTTAGGTCTCAGAATAATAGTCAAGCACAGGCATGAAGACACAGAAGTATCAGTGTTAGAGCCTGGTTCGTCCTGAAATCAGACCCTAAAGAGATACCGCTTCATCCTTCCCAAACAGGACACTAAAATGGAAAGAAATTGTGGAAAAAGACATTTACACAGGTAAAATCCCCTCACAGGCAACATTTGTTTTGTGGTCTGTTATAAAAATACTGGAAACCAACAGTGAGATTCACCCAGGTCCTTTTTATTGCCTGAGCACCACCTGTGTTAACTAACAGTACTTGTTATAGGATTTTATCTAAAGACCCACTGTGAAGTGCCTGTCACCCATGTACAAAAAAACTTCCTGAGCATAATTGGTGCCACTCTGTTTTGCAGCTACTTCAGCCCTTTGCTGTGCCTTCCCCAGACCTCAGCACAGTGGGTGCATCCCTTTCCCCAGCAGTAGAGTTGGAGAGGGAATGTCATAGAACACAATCATAACATTTGTGGAGAATGTGGTACATAATGCATAAAACCCAGCAGTTTGCCACAACTACCTGATCATTAATAACTTCTAGATACACTAGGTAGCCACAAATCGTGGAAATGTTTCAGAAAATACACAGAGAAAACCTGAAAATACAAACAAGCAGTGACCTTAAATGTTGTCTAGGAATGGAGACACAGACCCAGTCAGTGAGTTTAGAGGCATTACAGATCATGAGTGAAACCACAGGGGCTGGTTAAGTAATAGAAATCCCGTGGTTCCACAGCACATGTGGCCAATCTGACTTCATACCCCTTATGTGTCCTTTGCCTCTTCACAGAAGAGCACTGGCAGCACAAAACACCTTCAGGACATGACATTTATAGCTGAAACACGAGCACTGGTACAAGTCACTGGAAGTGCCCCTCTCCCACCCTTTAGCTGATTTAGAGGTGAGAAACCCTTTTTGCCTCTAAGACAATTCAGATTTTAATGAGGTTTTTTTAACAGAGATGAAGGAAATTAGTACAGCCTTGTGGTAGCTGATAAGACCCATTTGAACATGATTTCTCTTTCAAAAACAGTATGTTTTACATAAGGCCATAAAAAAGGCTGTAATTTGGGGTATACTACTTTCCTTCATGTGAAGGACATAGCAGTTCACAGCACAACAAAGCTTCAGGTTTTGGGTGGGTCTGTAATTTTTTCATCATCATTAGCCTTTCTTAATTTCAGTATCACATACCAGCATCATTTCTTCAACAGAAAACAATAATAGTTTTATGAACCCAATAAATCTTGTTTGTTTATATCTTATGGATCCAGATTCAGCTGTCTGCTTATCATCTCTGTTCAAGCATTTTAAGATCCAATAAATTTCTACAGACCCAACTCCTGTAGTGTTGCACAGGGACCAAATCAAGCGAGCTTGTCACTTGCCGGCCTTGTCATCCACACAGAGTTTGGCAAGATCACTGCACATCTTCAGTCCAGCTCAGAGTAGCTTTTGTGACAAAAGTACAAGAAGAGATCAAACAATTTATGTGACAAGCCCGATAATACAGGAAGATGTGAGGAGCTGATGGCAGCACAACAGGGGAACTGAAAGCACTGCAATCAATAGGTAGAGACTAAAGTTCACAGTTTAAAGTACAAATACAGATAGTACTTCATGATCTATCTCCTCTCCTGTGTTCCAGTCCCAAAGAACTTGCATTTGTCAAAGATTTTCTTGGCATTTTCTCTGTTACTCAGTATCAAACCTTTCCTACCCATAAAATCAATCCACATGCCAATCAAGGTTCTCCAGAGCTTGTGAACTTCCAGAGGAACTCTGTGCATGGAAACTCTTCTTCAATTTATTTTACCATTCCTGTTCTCCCACTTGCTGGTTCTTGGTATCAAGATCTGACAACCAGAAAACTACACACATGAGGAATCCAGAAGCTGTGAAACATGCTGTAATGATTGTCTGGAAAACCACCTAAAAGACACTTAAATGCATTCCTATCAATGAAGATTTCCCTATGTCTTTTTCTGTTAATTTTTCACTTTTGAAAATTCTGTTGAAGAAAAAAAAATCTACGTGGCAGGTTGGTGTTTTAAAAATAATAAAAAAAATTAGACAAACATCTGTCATTCTGAAAGAACAGACAAACATGGAAAACTCAAAATTTGATCCTGTCAAACCAACCATCATCAAAATCTGAAACAGCTCAAAATTTAAAATACTGTTACAAAACCTTCAATTATTTTGGCCACAGTCAGTCATTGAAATATCTTCAAAAATACTTGAAACTCTAATTCTCTTGCATTACTACCTGAAGTGATACCAGAAAAGTTTTCTCTTATGAAACGCACAGGTCAAGAAGTAGCAGATAATCATCTGAATTTTTAGATGCTCATCCTGAAAAGATTGCAAAATTCACCTATAGCTGCCTCTTATATTTCTCGTGTGATTGAATCTGTCAAGGATTTGAACTTGCACAATCAAAGCACTCTGCTATCATAGGTCATTTTCTCCCCAAAGACAGACACTCATTTTTTTCCTCTTCTGGAGAAGAGGTCTTTAACATTTACAGTCTTTAAAGACTAGCAGTGCACTTATGAAAAGCATTAAAGCCTCATAGAACATCACTTTATGGCTGCATGTACCATCATCAACAAAAGAACACCTGTCAGAAAAAAAAAAACCCAACTCTATCTTTCCCCCTAAACCATGAGAGAGTAATTTTCAATGTAAATGAGACCTGAATATTTTACTCTTGCCTGGCAAGAATCTTACACGAAGAGCAAATGAAGCAAAAAAGACTGACATTATTACTCACCAAAAATAGAAATGTCTCAGATGCTCAAACATTTGCTTAGGATAAACTACAAAAAAGCAAGATAATTAAAAAATATCTCTCTACCTTCTTCCTACTGTGCTAAGACAAGAATATTGACATGGAAACTGTGAATCTTGGCCTTATGATGCAAGTGCTTGAAAACCATCCAGAGCCTTTTCACCTGCATTTGGAAGATGCCCAGTAACCAAACTACCACCAAGGCTTTCACTGGCAGCAGGAACTGCTGGCAGGAGAGAACTTAACCTGAGCTACAACAAAAGGAAGCACAAGTTTGTGTTCTCAGCTGGACATCACAAGGCAGGGCTCAGGAGGGGAGGCAGGCAGTGTTATCAGCTGAAGTAGGCAGTGCCAGCATCACAGTCCCTCTGCTGGGAATCAGCACGACAGAACACCAACCAGCACTGACAGTGACTGGGGGAAGGGTGTTGCTCAGCCTCTTGGTTGCAAGAAGAAGCTACAAAAACATGACACTGAATAATACAAGAGGCAGGCAATGCAAGAGA
Source organism: Cettia cetti (assembly GCA_013401135.1). NCBI lineage: Eukaryota > Metazoa > Chordata > Aves > Passeriformes > Sylviidae > Cettia > Cettia cetti. The sequence goes on from VZUI01033937.1 coordinate 63,824, forward strand.
TCCACAAATGCATGATTGCTCTGAAGGGCAATAATATTTAAGCCATTCTCATTTTTTTCTGGGACTTGACTGATGATTTCTGAACATGGAGAGGTTGGCAGATGGCACAGAGTGTGTGTTACAGTCCTGAGGGACCACTGTTGGCAGACCCCGACACACAACAGTGTACCAGTGTGCAGGGAAATAACAAGTGTGTTTCCCTGCACAAAGCGTCACAGGAAAAGTGAGTTTTAAACCACAGGAAATTTGAAAGGAGGAGTGATACTTTCAGAGAAAACTGGATATACAAGATTTATGCACACATAAGCATCTGCATGCTTATTTATACACATACATACATATATCACATCCTATCTATATCAAAATAATATCATGCCTGCCAAGTTGAGCAACAAGAAATTAAGAAATGAAAATATGTGAAGGTTTCCTCTGCAGCTGTAAACAAGGAAATAAGTTTGCCAGAACTTTAAACAGTACACAAGGCCTAAAAGTATAGTTTATAGTATCACTTACAAAAATGAAGCTAGACATCACTATTCCACAGAAATTGCAATATTTTTTATTCTGGTTTTTATTTTAAAGCCAGAATCAGTGGCACAACCCAGTTATCTCCAGACTGGGAGAGGTAGAACTGGGGAAAATACTGACTTTCAGAGGACAATTTATTTGGAAATATCTGCAGTAGCACAGTCCTGCTAAGCCTGAAACCATTCTTCTGGTGATGATTTTCTCTGAAGGGCACCACATAAGAATATTTTTTATTGTATCTATACCCAGAAAACCAAAGGCTAAGTATGGGTTGCAGTCTCACCCAGAATCCTAATGTTTGAGGATTCTAAAAAGCTGAAGGAATAGCTGCAGATACCCTTCTATTTTTTAATTTACAAAGTGCCATTTTGAGGCAATTATAATGTTCCTAAGTGTTTTGTTTGGTTTTTTTCCAAACAGGGTAGAACCAGAGAAAATTTACAAAGCTTTAAAAACGTAAATGGCAGAGCCTTACAGGGAAAACCATTCAAGATGTTCATGCTGAAACTTCAAGTTTGATCCAAACATGTTAAGAGGATTCTTGGAACGGCTCTACCACTCAACTTTATTTAGATGTGCAGTGTAGTTTCCCTTTCTCTCTAGTTACTATCACAGAAATTTTCTTCTGAACTGGACATTAGGACTGCATTTCAGAGAAGAAAACTAAGCAATGTAATTGCTAAATAACTTTCTCCTGCTCCACTTACATGGTCCCAGTCCCTCAGGACTGACAGTGCAGGCGCTGGTGTCGCTGCATACCCAGCTCCCAGAGCTCAGCAGAGCTGTTCCCATGGCTGAAGGAACATTTGCAAATAAACATTTGCAGGCTTGGCTCATTATTACTGAGAAACTGAGAAGGGTTCATCCACTATATTGCAAAAAGAAACAATGTTCTAAAAAGCAGAGACATTTAAATGAAATTGTTTCACTGCCCACTGCAGTGATTGGAAATACTCCCATAGAGTCCAAGAGTCTCAAAAATTATACAGGTTTGAAACAAAAAAAGTAAATTACTGACTTCTAAAGACAGATTCAACAATTTGTGTTAGGGCACAAGAAAACTTTTCTATTTAAATTATAATCCATAAAATAATTGTTTTCTCTAACATGAACCCCCCCCTTTTTTATTAATATAATGAATATTGATGCAAATTAAAATGTCTAAATTCCAAAACAAATTCTAACACTTCTTTGTAAGCTGACGTTGTGTTTTCTCTGACACCTCAGTCTGTAGCTATTGCTCCTTTGATGATAAATACAAACACAAAAAATACAATGCAATCTACGAGGCTTGTAGAGTCTCCTTAGGCAGAGAGGTATAAACACGCCACCTCTATTTGTAAGAGCCAGTTATAAAGAACTGTAGAAGATTTTTTTCTCTCCAAAGCCTGAATTTCTCAGAAAGTTACAGGGAAAAAACATTTAAATTCACACAAAGCAGTAGCAACTTCAGAGCATGGGCACTATTTTAGCAAAATAATCATATTTTTATCCATGAGAATAAGAGAATTAGGTTTTGATGTGCACATAAATTTATTGCTGCAGTGAGTCTAGGTTTGGAGTAAGTACTTCAACCCCCCATTCTAGAAGCCTATCCTAGGCATTAGGACTGACTTGCTTTCCTGAAAATCTCAGTTTAAACTTCATAAGTAATCAAGAGAGAAATTGTTCCATGGAGAGAATTGCATGTCCTTGGCTCTCCTGCCCCAATGACTGTTTTCCTAATAGGAAATTGGCAAAGCTGAGAAAACATACAAGTATGGTTTGGGCTTGATCATTTAAACATGAAAACTCATTTCAGAAACTGATATATAAAGCTGCAGTTTAAAAATGAAACCACATTTAAAAAAGAAAATAATTATAAAGTTCATTTCTTCACTAATCAGGTTGTATATACCTTTTCTTCCTCACTATAAAACTGCGTTAAACATGGATTCCCTATTAGTGTGCAGTTAGCATTCTACATTTCATAAACAGGCTCAGCTCTTGGTTATAAAGCATGAGGGATAATTTTAACAAAGCTAACAGATAGCAAAATAAATACAAATTAGGTTATCAGAGCGTTTTCAGAACAGTGACCTGACAAATAGGATTCTGTAAAGAATAAAGGTCAGTTCAAGAGGAGCAGGCAGCTAAGAGGGCTGAGCCAGCTTAGGGCACAGGGGCTGTGGTGCTGTGCTGCAGGAAGGGGTGGATTTGGCTCTCAGACTGCTGATAGCTCCCTGTTCTTGTTTTATACAGCCTGGCACTGGGGTGCCAGCAGCACTGCCTGCTAGTTACACTCTCCCACTCTACAGATTAAACTGATGAATGCTTCCGAGATCTGCCTCCAAGTATTTCAGCTAAAAAGAGCTGCTGAAGAGTCATAAGATTTGGTATCTCTCATGTATTTGGCTGTTAACTATGTTCACTGGACAAACGACTTCTATTTCTCTTAGGGCAAAACAAACGCATTAGCAAGAAGAGCAAGCCCAAAGGGTGGACATGGATAGGACAAATTTTGGGCCTTTAGCAGAAACAAAAGAAAACAATACTAACAGGAGCATCGACTTTCCTATTGATATACCATATTTGGAGCCTTTCACAACAGAAGTGTCTAAACCAAGAGTTTGAAGGAATAATTTCATTTGTAATGACATTGTCATAAAAGCTCAGTGGTGCCAGATGAGCTCCAGAAGAAGTCAGTTGGATTTACTGCTGCATCTTGCAACTTTGTGACAAACTGAGACAAAGATCCCAGGATTTATCAGAAAGGCTCCATCTAAAAGCCTCTGTTTTGTGACAAGAAATCTGGACTTTTCCTGCCGAACCATTCTGGGTCTGTGGATCAGGAGAGGAGCAGTGGGAAGGCAGACTCCCTGCCCTCATGGGGACTGATAGAGCCCTGCAGAGAGCAGGATGAGAGCAGCTGATGGAGAAAGCAGAGGCGGGAACCCAGCAATGAGTGCAGTCAGTGGGAGCACCATGAGGGGCCCCAGCCAGGAATGGCAGCAGTTAACAGCAAACTCAGCTGGTGCAGGCTGATGGAACAGAGATGAGAGGCAACAAGGGATGGTGGCTACTGAAAAATACCAGAATTAGAGAGTCTGGAGAGGCCTCTTGCTGTGCCTTTTTTCTGGGTTTTGCTGTGTAGCCTTTCAGTATTTTCAGCCTTTCAGTATTTTCAGCTCTGCCTATTAAAATCAGGTGTCTGGTCACCAACAGGAAGGTTGATTGGTCACCTCTAACTGACTGCTGTTCCTTTGGAAAGAGCAGGGAGAGGAAGGATGCACTTCATCTCCCCAGAGAGAACATCAGTGTGAAGAACTGCCTAGAGAGCTTCTAGAGCACAGTGCAGGTCAGGTGATGAAGGGAGAGGAACAGAGTCAATTAGCCTGTGGCAAAAATGCACCTGGAAGAGCAGAAATGGCCAAAACTGAGAGGACCAAAACAATCTCTACTAGGTTTCTACCTCTGCTAGAAACCCATATAGGTCCTTGGAGAGTTTGTTGCAGTGCAGGCATACATAAAAGGCTTTCAGTTTAGGAAAGAAAGCAGGAGATCACCCCAAAATGTCAGAGGACAGAACTCTCTCTGAGAGAAGGAAGGAGGAAAGCCATTTAAGAAGCTTTTCTTTCCCTCTGCTCAGCCAGCCTGAGGTTCAGTACAGCACATCTCTCATGAAACACCATTTTAGAGACCTGACAGTCCTACTGATTTGAGCTGCACTCTAAGCAGGTACAGCAGTTATCTCTACCACCATGTTCCAGCTGATCCAAGATCAGGTCCCACCTCCCCTGCCAGCTTCTGAAAGGTAACAGAAACTTGGCAGTGCTCTCAGGGACAATCTGTGAGTGTGCAGAAGAAAGAGAGAGCAACCAGCTGACAACTGCCTTACATGAGTGTTTGGGCACTGGTGTTTGTCTTGTGGCAACTCTTTGTGGCATGTTCTCATGGTTCCAGCACTCCAAAACAAGTTCCTTTTGCTCAAGCTCATTTGATTAACTCTCAGGAGCAAGAAACCATCACTTAAACAACACTGAGACCATTAAATTCATCTTCCCAGGTTTCTGGATGGTGCTTGTGCTTTTGTGGGTTATTATTTAATAAGGACTCCAGAGGCTCCCATGAGAGGCAGTCAACACCTGGCAGAAGAGTTACATGATATTTACCAACCCTTGTAAAGCTCTTAGGGCTACAGATGGGAAGCAATATATGAGTCAAAAAACAGGTATTTCCCTGGATCAAAATAACACTATAATAATAGCAGCTTCACTCTAGCCTTTCTCATGAATTGAAGCACAGGTTCAAAACTGAAATTCCTTAGGCCAATATAAAATGATTCTTCTTTCCTTAAGCTAGGAGATGTGGTTTTTATCCTTTAAAAGGCCATAGCTGTACATATTGATAAAGTGTTCCTTCTCCAGCCCAAGGAAGATTTTAAACTTTCAAGGGATTACAGGATTTTATATTGTTAGTGGATAAACCTAATCTTCCCCTACCCATGTTCTGGAATCCCTAATAATGAAAAAAGAAACCAAGGATTAAAAGCTAGTGGTATTACAGCTGTCAACACATCAGCCTTAATTTTTCAAAAGCCTTCACATAGGTACATTGATGTGTCTGCAGTCTTTTGCTGAAAGCACTTCATCAGTTTCACAGTGATAAGATAACTAAAAGTTTATTTTTATAAGCATAGCATATTCTTATACAAACACCAGGTTCATTTTAAATTCTTCCTTCTCCCCTGAATCATATTTATTTGGAAATTATGGTCACCTAGGATGGAAAGGCATTCAAAGGCATTCTGGTAAAACTTCCATAACAATACTGACCACTATTGGGCGTGTCATAGCATTTTGGCAGCTTGTGAAGAGGGGAAAAAGAAAAATTGCAAGCAAACGATTGCTTTTTCCCTCATAATGTTGATGTGGTGAAATAGATCCTCAAATTAGTATATTGCAGTGTTTCATTTCATGTGTTTCAGACCTCTTTCTGCAGAGGGTAGAATAGCTGAGAACTACTGGGATTCTCCCAAACCAACATCAACACTTACACTGGATATTATGACATTATTGTGACCAAAAAAACCCAACAGGGTGAAAGTCGATGTCTGAAGGATTGTTGTTCTCAGCTTCCTGTGAATTGTGACCATGACAGAAGAAAATCTTTAAGGAGAGGGTGGCCAGGATACATTTTCTACTGCTTTTATTAATTTTTAGATTTCTTTTTTATTTCAAGATTCAAGTTCACAAGGAAAGAACTTAAAGAGATGAGGGTTGTTGAAATGTTGGGATCCCACAGTTTTTAGATTTTTCAAGGAGCTCTTACTCAGCTAGATAAGCTACATACACGAGTCCAGAGTTCTGACACCTGGGGAACCTGAACATACGTAAATCTGTGGGACCTGAAATTCATCCCAGAGCTCTGAGGGAACTGGCTGATGTAGTTGCCAAGCCCCTCTCCATATCTGAAAAGTCACAGCTGTCAGATGAAGTCCCTGATGACTGGAAAAAGGGAAACATTGCACCTATTATTAAAAAAGGTAGAAAGGAGGACTCTGGGAACCTATCAGCCTGACCTCTGTGCCCAGGAACACAATGGAAAAGATCCTCCTGGAGCTATGGGCACAAGGAGGACAGGGAGGTGATTTGGGACTGCCAGCACAGCTTCACCAAAGGCAAGTCCTGCCTGACCAATCCACTGTCCTTCTATGATGGAGTGACTGCATCAGGGGACAGGAGAAGAGAGAGAGCTGTTTTCTCTCTGGATGTGGACTTAATTTGACCTCTTCCCTGGAAGCATTCAAAATCAGGTTGGATGGGGATCTGAGTAACCTGATCTAGCTGAAGACAATTCTGACAATAGCAGAGGCATTGGACTAGTTGATCTTTAAAGCTATTCTATGATTATACAATATCTACTTAAAATGGGGCAATGCCCCAGATACAAATTGTGGGCAGCTCATGCCGTACCCACGGTGGCAAAAATTTGCATCCATACAAATTATGCCTACAGGATATGTCTGAGCATTAAAAAATAACTTCCATAATAGCCATTAAAATCAGGGGTGGTTTAGTAAAGCCTGTTCTAAAAGTCCAGCAGATAAGCTTGCTCATCTCAGCTGGTAACAAATGCAGCTGCACATGGAACCATTTGATGTGTGAGAGAAAAGAGAGGAACCAAGAAAAAAGCCCCAAGGAGTGGAGGGGAAAACACGCCTACATGGGTTCCATTAACTCCAAAATATTTGCAGAATGCATTAGTAGCTAATCCAGCTCCCCATGGGAAAAAGCTTAAAAATTATGTAGAATCACTGACTCCACTGCAGGCACAACACCAAGGTACATGGGGGAAGCTGAGAAAATGCCAAACCTCTTCTCAGTGACCCTATGTAATGAATAACCATCAACTTCCAGTGCAGAGCAGGCAAAATTTCCCCTTTTCCTCCACCAACCTCTAGGAAAAAACCTCCTAGGCAGCTGCTTAAATTGAGTATTGAAGTTTCCTCTCACACAGTCAGGTTATTCTTGGATAAATCAGAGGAAAGTGCTCAAATAGAGCTATGTTGGGAGGGAAAAAAAGAAAAGAGACTTTGGAAAAATCTTCACATCTCTCTTTTACATTGATCCAAGAAGCTAATAGGCAATTAACTGCTGCAGTGGTACACTGCCACCTAGAAGAAGCACTTCAAGAGATCACAGACATCCCATCTGATTATTAAAGAGCAAAGATGCCATCACACTGGCCAGATCTTTGCAGTCTGACCTTTGAATATTAAGTTGTCACTGATACACACACCTACCAGACAAATGCTTAGCCCAGTGAGAGATTTTATAATTGAAAAAATGATACAGACTGATGCCAAAAAACGTAGAATGCCTTTCCTATTAAAACGTTAACCTACATTGATTTACTGCATGTGCATATCTTGCTATTGTGATAATAAATTGACAAAAGAGCCTTTGAGGATGGCCAGACAAAATAAACTTCCTGTGGAGGTTTCTGCCTGTGAAAGCATTTTCAGAAATAAAAAAAATGCAATTAAAAAACAAGACAGATCAAAAAACTCAACAGTAAGGTATCATTTTATAGACAGAATTACTGCACATTTGCTGTTCACAAAGGCTAGCCAGCATGGCTTTGTTTTTGGGTTTTTCTCCCTGCTATCACTGTTCTTAACTGTACCTAAAGGATGCATCCTGTGAAATGACCCATGTGTCTCAAGCAGGGGAAGGAGCCCTGCAGCCAGGGGGACTTCAGTGTTTGACAGTTGCTCTTCTATGCAGCACATAAGGAGCACAACTGTGGTTTTTTCCCATGTAAGCAGCAAGAAAAAAATAAGGAAAAGCTAACTACATAATGTCCCCCAAAATGCCCTGATCTTCTGGTGCATCTAAACATGAAAGATTTAAATCAGAGATTGCAGAGATGAGAAGTTTTGATTTTTACTGCTTAAGATTTTATTTAACTAAAATCAGGACTTCCTGGGAACACACAAATCCTTAACCTCAATTCAACTGCAGGCACAATGATTCTGTTTCTCCTGCAATGATTCTGTTTCTCCAGCAAATCACTGAAAGGTCTAAACTGTCCACACTGCAATCTGAAGTAGTTTCTTACAGTATATAGTGGCCATACCTTCAGAGCTCCATCTCACTCTGCCTCCCTGTACAATTCAACAACTGAATATTTGCATTAACTTTAATCCATTTTGTCAATTTTATTAATGAATGCATTCTCCCTGTGAAGAAACTGAAGGCTTTTGTTTTACATTTGCAGTTGGTCACTTAACTAAAGATTAAAGAAACTTTAACAAAGACCCTCAAATCATCCAAAACAATGGCAAAAAAAATTAAAGTATTATCAAACCAAAGAAAGTGGGATGTTTTCATTTCTTATTCACCATCACTTTCTATTGCTTGAGCATTCAGTCTGTTTATCCCTATGAAATCTCTGCAAGACCACAATATGCACAATATGTTCTGTGAACAGACTAGATAATGCAAAAAAAAAAAAAAAAACAAACCTCCTATGAATATTTACACAAGCACAGCAAACACATTAGTGTCACTCACACATTGAAGGAACTCCATTACAGAGTGCTGTCTACTCTGTGAATTAAGCCACAAACTGGTTTTCATCATATAATAATAAATTCAAATAAATAATAAATTCAATAAATTAACCATATAATAATAATTTCAATAAAAATAATTTCAAATTCAATAATAAATTCAACATTTCTGAGACGAAATGTTTTATCAAAACCAATGATGATTATGCTGAACAGTGCAATGAACCCTTGGCCAGGAATCCCAGTGCTGGAATAAGAGACATTTGCATGCTTTTGGATTGTCTTAGAGAAATGGATGAGCTGCTCCAACCAAAACACTTCTTTCACCACCCTACTGCATAAACCATAACAGCAGAAAGCTTCAGGAGGTTTGGGGAGGTCACTCCCCAGCACTGATGGCTGTGCTGTGCAAGGCAGGATTGATTATGCTTCTGTCATTTTTAAAACACTTTCCCATCCCTTTCCTAGAGAACTCCAGCAACTGAAACTTCCAAGCTCCCCAAGGAGTGCATTATTTTTGCTTTAGGAAGCATTCCCTAAAGAATCTTGCTCTGATGTAATCTACTGCTTATTATGGTCACCACAAACTCCTACATAAACTTTTTCATTTTGCACTACTCCTTATGTAAATAAATATTAGCATGTCCTCCTCAGATGACTTTTCAGCTTTTTAAATTTTTTTTTGTCTCCAACCTGGACAACAGAAGAAGGCTTATAGTGTGTAGTATAGCTATAATCTCTTCTTTTATGGTTTGTGAAATGTGTGGTTTGGAAATGGTCTTTCCATTCGAGGACTGTGATCCATCTCTTTGCAAAAGTACAAGACCTCTGATTCTTAAAAATTTATAAACCACCATAATCCCATCATTTTTTTCTAAAAGAAACCAAAAAACCCCCAACCCAAACCAACAAATCTGCCAAAATCAGCAGCTTCTCCTCATATACTTGTGTTGATTACTCTGTATAAATGGGATAACACAGCACTATTTGTTCCTGTTAAATTTCATCCACCCTTTTCAGACCAGCCTTTATTCAACTAAGACAATTTTGAATTTGAATTTTGTCCTGCAAACTGTTGGCTATTCTTCCCACACTGATGTTTCTTTCCAGAAAAATCTCAATCTTAGTCCTTGCTCCATCAATTGGGTCTTTCATTACATCATTATTCATTATGCTTACTGCATAAAACCAAATCAAGGCAGCATGAGATGGGATTTTGACCAATACCTCCTTAATTTAGACCAAGAACTTTTCTTTGTTAACTATGCTGTGGTTATCTTATCCAAACAAATTTTCAAAATATTTTCTGCTTCAGATACTTATATAACAGGATTAGAACATTGCTTATGGGCTCCTTTCCCTGTCTGTCCCTTTTATTTTCATGAGAGGTTTTACACTTCATCTTTTCCATTCTTTCTTCTGATTCCAAACTCGTGCTCTGTAACCCTTCATAGTCAAGTAATGGTCTGAGTCTGAGGTAGCATTCCTGCTCTAGCCTAGATCTCACACCTTTCTAGCTACACAAAAGGAAAATAAAGACATTTAAGCATTGAAAGGAGACTGAAAACCAGCAATGGTATTCACCAGTTCTGTAAGCACACCAGAACACTGGGAGGGCTCCTGTATTTATAGAATGGTTTGAGGATCCCTGTGATAGTGAGTTTCAGGGGTACAGGACACTGCAGAGTTATGTGGGAGGTGCTGAGGAATGGAGGCAGAGAGAGACTACAAGTTGTTGCTTTTCAGAGGACTTTTCATTTCTTCCTTTTTCCTCCCTCCCCCTGATTGCTTTGCCTTTGGGAGGATGCATAACAAAAAACTCCAGGTATTTCATCAAGGAGTTTTTTCTGTCCCTCTGCCCTTTTGCCACAGAAATCTCCATTGAAAATGACAGCATGGTCCATGTTCAGTGAGCAACAGCAGAACCCATTCATCAAAAAAAAAGATATGCAGAGTGTTAATTAAGGGTGAATTTTGCCATGTATTCTCTCTTTCTCTGTGCAAGTTACCAGCAGGCATTGAGAATTCTGGTTCGTTAAAGCTGACCAGAAAACTTTTGTCAAAGAAAAGGTATCTCTTTAACAAATGTTTGGGTTGGTTTTCTTTATTTTCCTCTCAAATGGGCTAACCTTTCAGGGTTTTTAAGAGGAACTGGAGGTCGTTTACCAAGAAACTGAAGGCTGCTTTCATTTTATGTCCAAATATTTCAGGGGAACTCTGGACTCTTTTCACACTCTTTATTCTATTAAACTACCTATTAGAGCATCTCAGCCTCAAACAACCTCAATCTAGTTCTATCTATAATATAAACCCTTTGAGATTAGAGAAGTGACGCATGAGCCTAACTGCATCAGCAGTTCAGACTCCAGCTACACAATCTCATACCTGAAGACAAGAACCGTATAATTTATCTGTTACATTCATGACAGAAAAACAAATGAAAACCAAACATGATGCCTGCCCAGACTCCCTGCCACTGCTTTGGACTTTGAGCCCCTTGTCACAGAGAATTAACCCACCAAATGGTAGAAAAATTGGGCCACAGAGTGCTCAGAAATTTAAATAGCAGAGAGAACAATAATCCACGGGCATTGTGAAAGGATGAAGTCAGAATGAGAAAACTGCATTATTTATAAGCTAATTATGAACATACATATTTTTATCACTGCACTGAGACCTGGGGCTCAAGTGCTGAGAAGCCTTGAAAAGACATGATGGCTCAGAATGGAATTAATGTTAAAAAGAGCATTTTCACAGCTTCAGGTCTTTTTATGAGCATCAGCAAGTCTAAAAACATGAACAGAGCAAAGTCACTAGAGGAACTCCCATAAAACAAAGGTTTAGGAAAGATGCTGCACCCTCAGACATTAATACAACCTGACAATAGCAATAAATAACAATCACAAGCTAATCAGTGCTCAACCTTAGAAACATAAAGGATATACATCTTTCTCTAACACACAAACTGCAGCAGACAGATGGGGTATCCAGATCTCTAGATTTTGATTCTTTGCCTCTTACTGACAACTCATCAAATCTTTTGATGAAGATTTTGTGCCACAACACAGTTGTGCCCCTTCTACTGGCACACAGGGACTGCCTACCCTCACTTTTGGAGCGAGGCAGTCTCAGGCACACTTCAAGTCATCACATCTCATCTGAGAGGAACAAACTGCCTTGTGTAAGTCACCTTTTTCTCTTTTTCATGCTCACAGGATCATTTAGGTTAGAAAAGACCTCTGAGATCATCAAGTCCAACCTTTGACTGACTGATCACCACCATTTTGCCAACTGGACCAGGTCACTGAGTGCCACACCCAGTCTCTTCCTGAACACCTCCAGAGACTGTGGCTCCACCACACTCCCATGTTTAACAACCCTTCCCATGAAGAAACACCTCCTGATGTCCAATGCATGCTCCTGTCAGTAATGATGCCCTGCTGAGATATTCAGCAAGATGAAATGATGTCTCAGAGGTTCTGAGATTTTTTTTGTCTACAGAAGCACAGAAAAAACTCAATAGCATTTATACTACTTTCTAGGGACCTGTTCTTGACAGAAGCGACCTCCAGCACTGACTGACAAGGCTGCAAACACCAGATCTAGAACACATTGGATAATAGCACAATATAGCTTTGGCACCCGTCAGTTTCTTCTACTATACTTCTGAAAGTACACAAACCCTCTGTTCTTGAAATTTTGTGCAACTTCATAAGGAAACCATCTGCAAAACATCTGGTTTGTCAAGGGGCCTTGAAAGAAACTAAAACCCCACATATGTGTTATCGTATCTTAGAGTTTCTTCGACTGGAAGAGACTGCAGTCAGCTGCGAGAAGCCAAACACTGCAACCCTTCACAGAAAGAAACAGAGAACCCAGGCAAGTACTCCAGCCCTTAGAGCTGCCTATTCCCTGAGTGATATCTGCTCTGACTGGAACCCTGAAGGCCATCAGTGGGATGAGCACAGCACCAGCGTTGCTGCATGTTCTTTGCCTATACAGAAGCCGTGGGTCACTCCTTCCCCACCAATTTACAAGAGAAACGTACAGAACTGGTGGTTATTGGCCAGCTACCAATTGCAAAATTAAAAACCTGAGTGCCAAATGGGCACAGCTGCATCAGCCACTGTTGAGCTGTATGCAGACCTGCCAAATAATAGTCACCTCACTTAGGCTGAACTGGGATGCATCAGAGCCAATGTCAGAAGCACAGTTAAGAAGTCATTTTTTTCCCATTGACTGAGTTCCTTTTCAATTACCAGTTAAAAAAAATCATACAAAACATGGCACACAATGTAAACTAAACCACACAGCCAAAGACTAGAGCGACTTCTCCCTGTAGTACAGTCAGACCTCAGGCAAAGCTGCTCGTGGAAAAGAGAAGATGCCCTTGGAGCAAAAATATATCTTAGATGTGTATTTCTTGGTATTAATAAATTAAATGGTATACGCACCCTACAGGTGCTTTCAAGCATGAGAGTATGGATAAGACTGAAAAAAACCCCAACCTGAAGCCCTTTATTTTTACCTATGCTTATTTTTTGTTAAGTTTTATGTAAACTCTAATTTCTTTCCCCTAGTCTTTTCTGGAAACAAAAATTTTGAGATTTTACCTTCAAGTAGCAGAAATCAGAGACAGAAAGGCACCTTTTTATGTGAGATATTTTCTGTTAAGGAAAAAATATTGACATTTCTAATGGAAATAAACCCTGAGTAGATCTGACTAGGCTAAGCAAGAATCAGTGAATTTGTCTCTAAGCATCCATCACTGGATTATAACAAGTGCATGATTCCCATCAAATTTGTTGCAATTTCTTTTCAGGAAAACAGTAATTTGCTGGGTTTTTTTAAAGTCAAGAGTAGTTAGATTACACTATCTGTTTCAGCAGAACCAGCCTCCAGTCAAAATTTTTCTCAGAATCTGTAAGTTTTCTTTTATTTACATTACCACAATACATTTGTTGCTGACCAATGCTCAGAACTGCTTTTTGTAATGGGAATAAGTCACCAAACTTTTTGTTTGGCCTGTGGACCAATAAGATGATTTACAGCTCTAATTTAAAACACCATTGCTTCCTTAATCACAAGCAGATAAGAATAGGCAAAAAGTCATAAAAATTCTGTCTGAATTCTGTTGGCTTTTATCTCTTTTCATGTCAGTCATCTACAGTCATTTACAGGAACTTTTTTCTTCAAGCATGACCTATTTTTCCCTCTTTGATTGTAGAATTTTTAGAAAGACCTTTCATTATCTAAACCACTTTTTAGCAACAATAGTTGCAATTAGCTATCTTGAAATGTATGCTGTGGCCATCTTCCTTCCTTACATGAAAAGTGCCCTCTAAGGAAGCAGCCCAGCTTCTTAAGAAGCTTCTTCCTTCTTCAAGGAGAAGGCAGCAGCCTTGTCTCAGGAGAAGGGGACAGAGTTTTCAGCCACCACCACTGCCACCCCTCTCCTGAAAGGACACAGGCAAGCCAGGCAGCCACGCTGTGCATTCTTTCCCCATCTGTGCTGACTTCCTACAGATCCCAATATTTATTCACTAAAGGGGATGATTGAAGAAAACACCACAGAAAGCTTTTTCCTCAATCTGTAAGGTACTTAGAGTACTAACTACTGCATGGGCTATGCTCTTATGCCCCCCTCTGCCCAGCAGAACACATTAGTTCCCAAAAGAGATTTTTGACTACCACAAATCTAAAAAAAAAAAAAAGAAAAAAAAAAGAAAAAAATCAATATTTTAATATGTCACTGTGTTTGTTTTAATTAAACTAATGAAAACTAATATATGTTAAGATTTGCAGTAAGAATAAGGATGGAATAACAATCATCTTGCACAGAAGTTCCTTCAGATTTTACTATTGTTTAATGGAAGGAGCAACAACTCCATCTATAGGGGAAACCCATCCCGACAAGGAGGCACCAATTAAGTATCATCCTCCATCTTTTTATCTTAATCTGAGGGTGTTGTTTTGCACCATTGATTTTCAAGCAGAAATCCCCACTGAACTCAACAGGGATTTCTGTTCAAAGATCAATGCCACAATATAGCTCAGTGTATTTAAACTCAGCCTGGACTCTGCTTTACTCTACTTTCTTTGCTGCCTCTTCAACACGGCAAGAAAACTGTTATTTTTATGTCTCTATTGACTACATTTTAAGATATTAAATTAACCAGACATCACACAAGTATCAACGGTTATTATTTTTACTGTTTTAAAGATAAACCTTGATCTGCTGGTTTTCCATAAAATGTCACAGTGGTAGACAAAGTGCAGCTCAGCTGTGTTGTGGGGGAGAAAGCAGGATGCAGCAGACTCGAAGTGAGTACTAATACATTGGGAAAACTAAGAGTCTATTGAAACCAACCTAGAAATGTGGTTTCTTTCCAACCCTGTGTATTGCTTTTCATTTACTTTGTAGTCAGGGCACATGAGAATTTGTTTGAAGGATGCTTACTGTACTTCTGCAAGCTCCTGTGTGTGATGCACTGGCTTTCACTCAAATATAAATCTTCTGGCTGCCTATAGAGACTTTGGGACTACTGGGACATGAACACACACAGAAGCAATTGTTTCTTACTGAAGAAAATTAGAAATGTCATTTTTTAGAGCATTTGAGTTTTTTTCCTACAGAAGAGAAAGGTTTCTATAACCTTGTTCAATTAACTTGTGTAAGAGAGAAAACATTCCTATAGCTCCTCCAGCTGCTTCTCGTAGGTCTCCTTAACTTCCTCATTCCTCAGCCACGCCAAACTGCATCCCAGGTCTTGCACTGCAGGTCCAAGTAATTTTGATGGACTTCAGTCATGAATTGGTTTGCCCTGGATCATTCAGATTTGATTCCCAATGGACAAACAAGGCAGAAAGGGATTGGGTTCTACATGGTCTGATATTTGTTTATCAGTTTAGCTGGAGGTGCCCTTCAGTTAAGGAACTAGATCAGGAATCAGGGCTTATCTCCTTGCCACCTTGGAACATAAACCTTTAAATATGTTTTAGAAAACAGTAGACTTGTTCATGGGCCAAACCCAATGTGAATATATAGAATCATAAGGAGTTTTGACGGGTGGTGGAATAATGTTGAGGAACCAGACACAATTTTAAGCAGACTGCATTGCTCTAAAGGAAACAGACAGTTCTCACAGTAAAGGTATCATCCCCAAAAAAGCCAAAAAATTACAGTAATCACCAGCAACTTTCCTGAGGCCTGCTAAACCTACTCTCCAATTCCTCTTCCACACACAAGTCTAAAAGATGGAGAGGCTTTGGGGCTGCAGGGACATACACACAGGGGAAGACAAATGCACTCTTTGCTTTAGAACAACTCCTTTCAGAACCAGAATGAAACAGCCTTTATAATGTGTGCCTGCTCTGATCCCATGAAATATCAATGTCAGACTCTACTGATTTCATGGGAGATAATTGGGGAGGCCTTGTGATACTTTAAAAGGACAAACTATGAAAGATTAGGAATGGGCTTGTCATAGTATGTATTTATGCCAACTGTAGTAGGTCTCATCTTCATGTCTGGCTAAGGATCTCGGTGCAGCCTTGATTTCATGTCTGTCCTTTGCATTATGCGAGTACTTTTGCAAAAAGAGCAAGTGGAGTCCTACCCCATGGGCTATTTTGGGAGCTAAGACAGCTTGAAAATATTCTGTAGCCACATCTCCTGATAGTTCTTCAAAAAGGTGAGATAATTTTTACAACAAATATTTAGTCTCCTAAAAGTAACCGACACAGCATTTAGTTACATAGATCATCAAGCAAAACTGGGTTAATACAAATCACAAACCACAATCTTCTGTGCTTTCCTGTAGGACTCTGCTCAAGAGAGCTTTTTTAGATCAACCACAGTCGAGCAAGTTTGCTGTCATTTTGTGATATAGTAGCAGCCAGTCAGCACCAGATATAGTGCTCATACTGTGAATAATGCTGCAGGCACTGATGCCTTACCACCTTCTGAATTGAGCACTGATGTTATTACACTTTGTTCTAATACAGACTTTAGGGAAACAGTACAGAGGCCATTATTTCTGAGACTGAACACAGCAAGAACAGAAGGCTCAAATCACATGATACACCCTTAAAGTCAGGGGTCCTACAGAAAATCCATAATATGGCTATTGTTCCAAGCTTTCTAACAAGGAGCTGATAGAAAAGGTGCTGCTAAGAACTGGTTTTCCTTGCTAAAGAGCTTCGAAATTCAAGCAGTCTTCTATCCCACCTGTTCAGAAAAAAAAAAAAAAAAAATGCCCATATTTCAATAGGAGCTTTCACATGAGAAGCTCAAAGTACTTGCAGAGCTCATTTGTCACACCTAATTGCTCAGTATCGTAGTAAAATATCCCACCATCTTAGTAAATGTCTCACTGTGCCAGCAAGACAGGGAGAGATTATCCTGATTTTGAACAGAGGGAAAGCAGGACATTAAACAGGATGCTGTATAAGTGATGAAACTTGAAAAGAATCTATATCTCCTGTTAAAAGGCTAGCTAAAATCTGCAATTTCCAGTACACAGAGAAACTTCAAATTTTTATTTATTTAGATAATCATGATAAATCCTGTCTTATTTCCCAAAAGCCTAAGAATTTTAATACATTTCATGAAATTGTATTTAAATTTTAACTTACCACTTTTAATAGTACTATCTTGGTATAATGATGTGACCTGCACTCAGTTTTCTATCAGTTTAGGCCCACAAAAGCAACTTCCTCCTAATATATAGTGAATGTTATTCTGTAGGTGTTGTAGTGAAACTCATGTTGCCAATTACTAGACATTACTGCTATCGATATCTCAAGAAATAATTTTAAATAGTTTTAAATAGAAAAATTCATGTTGCAAAGCTAATTATCATAATTAAACCAGGCAGGCACTCAGGAGAAATGAAACTTTGAAATAAGGTGTGCAAGAGTTGGGGTCACAAAAGGAGCCAAGGACTTCTGGAGAAAGACAGCCGTGTACAGGCAACCTCCACGCCCTTGGGAATGTCTCTGAGAGAAGGTGTTTGCAAACAGCCAAGCAATACCCTGTGAGAAACATCTGCTTTGCCCACAGCAAGCAAGCAGTAGGAAAGATGAGACTGCAAGGATAATTTCCATACTTTCTGTAAACATGTGTACAACAACCACTCACTCAAAACTGTCTCTTCCTTTTTCAGTCCTCAGGAAGACATAGCCAAATACTCGTCTGTAGCTGACCCAAGACACAGAGAAAAAAATCCTCTCCTCATGTTTCTCTGTAAAACTTTCACATCAAAAAATGTACAGCTGCAAGTTTTTTGTTGCCCTTTTTATTCTTTGTCCTGTGGATCGATCTCCTGAGAAAAGGAACACATTCAGTACAAGCCATCTCAGGTGTTCTCCCGCTGGTAAATACAAAACCATCATTTCTAAAAACCCCATGTGAGGCTGGGAAGGAACATCTAGTTGCAATACAGAAACCATAGCCATAAACAATTATACATTCTCAAACCAGTAGGATTTATCCCAGTTCCAGTTCAAAATCCCTACCAGAGTGCCTGCTTTCCCTTTCTACAGCATTGGGAAACGTTAAACACCACAAAGGAATTAATGACACAGGTTTTGAGTTCAACATATTAACATCCATCTCATCAAATATTTTCCTCAGTAAGTCATCAAGAAAGTTTTAGTTACCCCTCCCATTATCCTCTGCCTCTCCTCCGAGAGACAGGACTGCAATTTAAAATACAGTTCAAAAATTCTAAGTTACCTGTAGGTGAGTCCAAGAAAGGTTGGGCTGCTAGTACCAACAAAAGGTACCAGCTGCTTTCCTAGGTCTGGTTCATATCAGAATGGAACAAGACCTCTCACAACAAAGGGTTTTCCCTGTAAAATAAGCCTCAGTTCTTCCCAGGACTATTCTAGAACCATACAACTTTAGGGACACTTCTGACATATCTTACCTGGGTGTTCAGCATTACAAATCTTTCCTCTGTGTTGTAATCTGAACTCTGGCCACTAATCTACTGTGTAAGTACAGAAAATTTAAATAAGCGACTATTTTTGCTGCTGGCATCCCCCAGGGGCATTTTCTTCTCCCCTTCCCATCTGCTGCCTCCATTAGCAGAATCTGCCTCACCCCACTCAATACCTAACCAAAAAGCCATAGTCTGAGACCTGACACAACATTCAAACCTGAACCCAGAACTCTGATGCCTTGTAGCTAACCTTGACAGTGCCTTCTGGGGAATTCAGTCCCACAGAGCAAAGATTCCCAGTTTTTAACTGAGAATGTTCATAGGGCTCTGGAGAATTCACAAAACAAAGCTCAAAGCTTCAATGCTCACCACTGTGAGCTTTGTACAGTAAGACTGAAAGAATAAGAACAATGGGTAAATCTTCTCAAATAAATTAACTGAAAATATCCTAAAATGTTTTAAAAACTGGATTTTCTTTCTAACATAGCATAATGCACAATGATGTACCATATACATCATTTGGAATGACCTGGACAATGGTCCTCTCTTTGGAGTGACTGCATCATTCCCAGCACACACAGTAAAATATTTTTATCACATCGTAAGGGTTTTAAGGAACAGAGCAGAAAATTGCTTACTTGGATTCAAGATACAAATGAATTTTATTAATCAAATGATGGACTTCTCAGAATTGCATCCTTTTCAGTAATGAACAATTGCACATTGTTACAGGACAGAGTTTTGTCAATGACTGGATGCTATTAATCTTAGTGTGACTAATGAATAATTGAAATATTTTTTTCAGCTATTCTGCTGCAGGAAGATTTAGGGACCCTCTTTTTCTTTCAAATTACATGAAGCAAAAGTAACTCGGACATATAATGCAATCAGTTTTATAATTGACAAGCATGATTGCAATTTTGCAATAAAATATATGTCAGTACTTCAGCAAATTATTGCCTAATGTCATATGAATCTGGCATTAATGAAGAAATTGAAAAATAAACAACAGTAGCAGTTTTAAATACAAAAGCCATCAATGCATATTTGAGAAAAATGTGATTAAGAACAACATGATGTGTGAACATAGATTGCCTCTTGGTTCAGCATTTCTCATTTTCATACAGCTTACAAGATAGCAAAGGTTGCTTTTTACTCAGTAGCTAACTTGGTTTAGAGATGTTACATGCTCCCTCTATTTTCTAAGCAGAGCAATACTCATATTCTGGGGATTATATTCTATTAGTGCAGGCAGATGAATTTTTAAAATTTGTTTGTTCTGGGATTAGATGAACATGAGTTTGCAATATTTTAAAGTCATCTACACATTTTGAAATTAAGTTAAAGCTTACAGAATTAGAAAAGGTTCAAAAGGAACAAAGAATCATTCTTTTTCCTGCCAGTTGGGAAAGGATTAGACAGTGCATGAGCAACAAATGAATCTTTGCTGTATTGTTTCAAAACTGGAAAGTGAGGGGGGTATGTGCACATCATGGGGAATCATTCCACATAGATAACAATGAGGATGGCTCACATGGCTTTGAAAAAAAATTATGTCCATTGAGGATGTCCATATAATTATGATCTTTCACCAGAAGTGCACAGAATGGTGTTCTACAATTATGAAAAACATAGGTGTTAATGTAAAACATTAGACTGAGATGTGTCTCTCAGGAATACTATGACATTGTGAAATGACATTTTAGACAAAATTAGATTCTAACTTAACAGTCAGGTTAAAAGTCATTCTTCAAAGGCTCTGTATGGTCTTAAATTACATGAATTTACTATAAATTGAAACTGAGGGGGGAGGAGTGCAGAAAATCCAGTTTATAAAACTGAGGGGGGAGGAGGGCAGATAACCATGTGAACAGCATGATTCAGCTCATGTTAGTATCCTAAGTAGAAAAGCTGGGATGTTTTCTTGCTGTGCTCTGCAGATCATGGTATGCACAACCCAGATGAATGCAGAACTGGGCACGACCCAACAGCCCCACCTGAAAGTGTGCCAACAAGTGAACCTTGAGAGACATCCCTGGTCTGACATCACTGACACTACAGAACTGCTAAAATACTGCAAAAACTCCACCAGCCAAAGGCCAGTTTCGTTTCTGGTATTATGGTACCATCTAAAAATCATAGCAAATATTTCTGTGCCATAAAACAAGGAAGAAACATTTAACATAAAGTTCATCATTATAATTAGCAAAGCATGGGTGAAAAAAGCCTACCAATATTATCCTACAACAAGAAGAGGACTATGTCAGAAGCCTGTGTCTTTCCACTGACAATAGGAGGAGTCTGAATCAAATAACCTCAAGATCTAAAGCAGCCCAGGATATCTCTCCCAGGTGCACTCACTGGATTAGCACACTGCCTCAAGTCATCCACCTACATTTTCAAAGTGGTGGAAAATGAAGCTGGAGTTCCCTATACATGAATCTAGTTTTTTGCTTTTTAATTTACCTTCTAATAGTCTCATAGTGTTCACATAAACCTGTTTACATTTTTTTTTAAATAGGAATAAAGAAAACAGTTTTGTTAATGGAGGCTGTGCTGGTTTTGGCTGGTGTAGAGGTTTTTTCTCCCCGGTAGCCAATATAGAGCTGTTTTGGATCTGTGCTGGAAACAAACGTGCTGATAACACAGAGGCCTTTTAGTTCCTGCTGAGCAGAGCTCGCACAGAGCCAAGGCCTTTCCTGCTCCTCAGCCCACCCGTGGGGAGGCTGGGAGGGGGCGCAGGCAGGACAGCTGATCCGGCTGGCCCGGGGGATGTCCCAGAGCCCGCGGGGCCACGCCCGGTCTGTAAAGCTGGGGAAGGAGGAGGGAGGGTGGATGCTCACAGTGATGGTGTTTGTCTTTCTGTGGCACCATTAGGTGTGACACACCTGGGGATGGCTGAACACTCGACCACCCATGGGAAGTGGTGAGCCAATTTCCTGTTTTCCTTTGCATCTGGGAGTGCCTATTCCTTTACCTATTAAAACTGTTTCTATCTCAACCCACAAGGTTTTTTTCATTTTTACCCCTCAAATTCTCTACCCCATTCTGTGGGAGACAGGAAAGAAGTATAGGACTTAGTTGGGGTTTAATCACAACAGGAGCCCATCTCCCAAATTTGCTAATGTGTTAGTCAGGCAAAAGCAATATTTTCAAGGCTGAGAATTGCAATTTTTTTCAGCTATGTCAAACCAAGGCATTGCCTTCTGCAGACTGCAACTTATGTGACATATCCTCTGTTCACTTCCCTGGACGTTCTGTCTGGAACAAAACTATGCAGCTCAAGGAAATAATTTTCAGTGTATTGTAGATTAAGCCTTTCCTTCTCTTTGCCATTTTTTTTAAAGCACTGTGATGTGTCATCGGGGTATTTACTGCTTAGTTATGTATATCTAACCTCTTTGAGGAAGAAGTTTAGCTGTCAGGCAGAAAGTATCAAGGGGGCTGATAACAATCTCCTTTTAAGTAGAAACTGACAGTCTGTATTAGTGCCTGCTTTGAAAGCAGCAAGTTAAAACCCACCTGCAGTCAAGAAGGAGGGCCTCTTAACAAGTTCCCAGCAGCAGGAGGCAATTTTCATTAAATCAGCATTGTTGAAATTAAAACTCTAAATACTTGCTATACAATGATGAAATTTCCATTATGTTCACTACTTCTCTTTCTTTAGGAGAAAGAAAATGTTTATCTGTAAACTGGTGCTTAGCAAGTGTTCAGGACTGACAGCTCCCAGCAGTAAGGTCCTTTAGGTATGGATGAGAAAGAAGAGCAGCAACAAAAGCTGCTCCATTACGACTTCTCAACTAAAATCCCACATAGGACACCATTCTAGCTTTCAGCCACTGCTCACAGATCACACCTCGATTTTGGGTAACATTTCAAGCCCAAATGCCCTTCTCTATGGCAGATTGCTGCAGTTCCCATCAGCAGCTACCTGTGTCCCAGAGCCAGCACATGTGAGAAGTATGTGTTAAAGAATAAGGTCATTTCAAATTCTCTTGTACAAAATTATTCATTAGATGAAAGAATACTGCTGATACACAGATGACCCCAATTATTTCTGTTAATGAATAAAGGAACTCCATAGCTACTTCCTACTATTCTGCACTCAGACAAACCCTGATGTTGGCAAGAACCTAAGTTTGATTATGAGCTTTATACTCTGCATGCTTTGCTTGACTATTAAAATTATAAAGCCAACACAGCCCAATGCTTCTTTTAAAACTCAGTCTTGCAGACAAAATGTCTGGACACAAAGTCAGAACCATCATATGCTGGCATGTCTGGGCACACAGGCACACAGTTTCCTGCTACCGTTCCCAGCTTGGTTGTGGAAATCATTTTCCTTTCCTCCTCCCCAGTACAGCCATAAGAGTCAAAGGGGCTGAGAGACAGAGGCCAAAGTGCCTGACAGGAAAGCCAGAGCTGTATGGGCAGCATGAGGAACCTCTCCCTGATCCCAAAACAACCCCAACGAGGAGTGAGCAGCTGCCCCTGCCTAACTTCAGACTCCTTAAAGAGGACTAAAGCAAGGACTGTAACAGCTGGAGGATGCAAAGCAAATGCAGAAGTAAATGGAAGAGCCAACTTCAAATAAAGAAAAAATGCACACAGCAACTGGAATGAGCAACTGGTGGACCCCCAGAACAAATGAAAGTTGTCTTTGAAAGTGTGCAGTCTCTACAGCTCCCAACATCTCTGGCTGACTAGCAAGACCTTGTTGTGCAGTTATTTATTTACCTTATTAAATCCATTCATTGCCTTCATATCATTTGCTGCTCACATTTACCACTTTGGTAACATATTGGTATTTAGGAAATCTTCTGAGTTAACACCATGGTCAATGACTGTGCCACACTTCTGATCACTGCTTTGCACTAATCTGGGTGCAATACTTGTATTCCTTATTCCTTTAATATGAGCTTAATCAATAGGGCGATATATTATTTTTAGACAATCTGTTTGAAAAGCTCAAAAGCAAGACTAAATCATTATTAAAAGTTTTGAAATGCTTTAAAGTAACTCTTTATTTTCATATATTTTTATCTTTCGAAGCCCAGATTTGAAACAAAATCTGTTTGATGTGAAATCTTAATTTGTTTCAAAGTATTAAACTAAAAGTCAAATAATTTTTTGTTACTTTCTTATATATACTATTCAGCTGATGTTATTTCTACTTGAAGTTTGAATTTTCAATTGACTTTTGCCAATCTCACAGTTAATTTTCCACTTCAAAAACTTTCAGCCCTTATACATGTATCTTACCAAAACACTTTTTCTATTTCAAAGGAAGAACTCCAAGACCTTTCAAATATGGGACACAGATGTGGGTGTGTAGGGACAAAGATAACATCTGTAGGAAAGGTTATCTTTTACACTACAAATTCATTGTGTCTGATTCAACAGGCACTGACAGAAACCTGAACATAGAGTCAGTAGCATGTGTGAAAAAGAGGAATTCTGAATAGAAGATTACTGAGACATGGCAGACTGATTACTGCAGCATTCTGTCTACCAGCATCTAAAATATCAATAAAAGCTCAATGCTACTGACAGAAAGATTTAGTAAATTTTTTTCCTAGACTGCTGGTGAGCTTTTAAATTAATAATAGAGAAAGTAGCTAAAAAAAAAAAAAAAATTGGAATGCAAACCATAGCAGAATAGTGAACTACAAAATGAATTGAGGGATTTTTTGGATTATTTTTCCAGAACTAAGTGTTATCTTTCTACAAATTGTGCAGGATAGAATGCAACTCATAATAAATAGACAAATCACTGATAAACATATGACTCAGTGAGAGGATAAGGTAGTCTTGATAATCCAGAAAAGAAGAAATTATTTACCCAGCACTTGGAAGGAAAAAGGAAAATAAAAAAAAAACCCACACAGATTTCCTGAAAAAACTAAATAACCCTCTGGGTCAATGCAAGTTTAAAATAAAGGATTAAGGGCTTAACCCAATGCCTGCTGAAGTCCATGGAAGTCCTCCAAAGGTCTGAGACTAAGCCCTAGGAGACAAGCGACTGGGGGGAGGGTGCCAGCTTATTTATCTGGTAGCATTTTTACTTGCAGCTGCATGCCTCTTTCTATATCTGCTTGCATCTTTCCCACTGCCCTATTTTTAAAACTTGTCTCCTTAAAAAACACCTAGCTCTATATCATAGGGAACATAACATAGGAAAATAGGATGAGTACTATAGATCAAGTGGCTAAACTGGATATGACTACATGGAAAATTACAAAATTCATCATTAGGATGGACAAAAGGACCCTTGTAAAATAATTAGCCCAAGCTCCTTTTGCATTTCAAAGCCAATGAGTCCAAGATGGTTTTTTCCATGCGTTTGGAGTATCCTGGGCTCTCCAGCACATCAAACCCAGTCAGGCTGAGGAAGGGCATGGGAGCTACGGGCGCAGTGCTGTGTATACTCTCCATGCTCTATGACTTTAATTTTGTACTGAATTCTGTGCAAATTCCTTTCTAATCTTGGCTCATGGTCCACAAAAGAATGTGTACAAATGGCTGCATGGGGACACAGTGTCCAGCAGGCCCAAGCCAGCCCTTCCACAGGAACCATCATAGCTGTGGTGTTTTCTGGTGCAGGGGATCCACCAAGTCCACTGGTGAAGAGCTGTTAGAGAAACTGAGCTTCCCATAGATCTTAAACCCCACTACAAACCTGAAATATCTTGTGAAACAAAGCATTGTGTACCTGTCCATGTCAGGCAGGTTGGAATGAGAGGATCTCTAAAGCCCCTTCTAACCCAAATCTTTTATGGGTGTGAGAATCTAGAGAAACAAAGCAATGAAAAAATTTCACAAAAAACTTTTCTCATAAATTATGCTGTCTGCCAGTCCTCTGTACTTCTCCAACTCTATATTCTATCAGAAAGGACATAAAGTGGCATCTGTATTGACACTCCAAAGCAAACAAGACCTGACACCAGAGGAAAGAACCTGAACTACTTAATTCACAACCACATTACTCCCAATTCATAACCATGTAACTCTATTAAAGGGAATTTATGCCAGCATAAAACTGGAGTATTGGAGCAGTAAATCAAACCTAGACTTGGATATTCACACTAGTTCTGCTCAATTTTATTTAGTGCAGGTGTTCACTTAATTTGGAGGATAGGATCTGGAGGAGGGCATAGTCTGCTGTTAATTTATTTCTGCTGCCTGGTGGACTCAAGTCAGTACAACACTGGCCCTGTATTTGTGTACTTCACAGATTGCTGAATATGTTTTCTTCTGTCTGAAATCCACATTGCCTTCACTTAATCTTGGTTTTCATCTTCACTACTACATTTGGAGTATCTCCAAAGTGGCAGCAAAGGGCATGAATATAATAATTAAAAGACCACACCGGGATAATATAAAAATAATAGTAATAAAAAACCAGAAGAGAATCTTACAAGGAGCTCACAGGACAGAACAAAGGCACAGCAACAGGCAGCAGCAGCTTTAACTTGACTGCCAGTTTTCTATAGTGCAATCAAAGCCATTGTCTGCAAGCCACAGGTGCACAGCACATGGAACAGACAAAATGCAATGGGGAGTGATGACAGTTAACTTCTGAGCCCGTGCTATATTCATCCCAACATTCATTTGTGCATCTGCTGTGCTGAATTTTAGTCTTTAATTATTTTTTTCCTCTGATATCAGAGGCATTTGAGCAGCTGAGGAAACGTACCACAAATGCTGTAGGATAGAAAGGGTCTGGGCTTTAGGAGGAAGAGTTTTATTCAGGGACCTGAAATGTGAAGATCCTCCCTGTGTTTATCAGCCAGACATGCCAGTGGTGGTGACTCTGGTGACAGTGCATGCTGTCAATTCAGCTGCAAAGCAACTGCCAAGGGTGCTCATCAATTCAAATATCAATAGAAGTGTAACAACACAAGTATGGATTTTGTGTAAAGGGCAAAAAAAGGCCGCAGGGCAAAAATCATTAGAGGCATTAAAATAATGAATGGTAATATTGTTATAATGGCTGATTTCACTGTTTATCACAGACCAGGTCTATATGGATTACACTTGGATGATGGTTTTTTGATCTCAGATGTTCTCCCCACCAACAGGGCACTTTTTGAAATTAGATGCAGTCTGACCTCTTATTCTTTGTTTTCATCACTCTCCAATCAGTGGGAGGAAATTAGCCCCCTGGGAACGTTTGATTCACATTGGCTCACTGTGTTATTTCAGCTGTGAAAGATGCTAATGAGCTCATATCAACTTTCCTAGCAGAAAATACACTTGTCGCTTTAAATTTTTGGCCAGGAACCAGCATTTCATCATTTGAGGTAAGGTCTATCATTACACTGCAGCAAAAGAAGAAAACCTAAGAAATTAAAGACAAGTCCAATCCACCTAAAGGGCAGAATCTCATGCAGTCTCCTTCCAATACGTAATGCAGATCAGCAGACACGTAATTTGCTGTGGAAATTAGTTTTCCCAGTTGGACAGAACAGGGCAGCATCCCAAGAAGCTTTGAGAATAATTGATTTCTCAAAGGAGAAAAACATCACGGAAAGTTTTCAGTTGCTCTTGAGGAACTCACCTGTGACCCTCAGAGAGATAAACAAGTGCATAACAAAGGCCAAGGGGAGAAGTTTACAGTTACGAGGTTTCAATTTCAGCATGAATCCTCATCTTCAACACATACAATTAGAAAAATCAGACCACCCTAAAGAAGCAAAGAAACTTGCAGACTTTTATAAGACAAACGATTTCAGGTTGACCATTCAGCTCTTAAAGTATTTTTTATTTTGGGGGGAACTTCTGAAAATGCATGACAATAAAACCCCTGGTTCTCTTTTTTCTCTACCAGAAAGCCACTTTTGAAGAAATTTAGGTCAGTACCACTATTACAAGATTCATAAAGTCTTTCACAAAAGTTGTAATACTTTCAAGTTTTCCAAAATCAACCACTGCATTTAGAAAAGAGGACATTCCATCCTCTACTGATTTATTTTTTAATAAGCTATCAATTTAAATCTAAATCTTTAGGTTTCTTGTACTTTTTTTCTTTTAGGTATATATTTTTTCTCACTTAGTACACTGATCTTCCTCAGATAAACTTTTTCATTCCAGAAGAGGTCTGTGGCACAGTATTACTTGCCACAGTGTTGATGCTTTGGCATGGACTTTTCTGAGAGAGAAAACTTATAAGTTTTCAAGATATAAAGCTTAGGGGGTTTTTTTTCTTTCTTCTCTTTTACCAGCCAACTACTCATCCTATATTCTGCTTCTCATAAGCCCCTCTGAGAAGACTGAAATACAAGCATGCGAAAGCACAAAAAGCTGTTTCACCTAGCAGAAGAAGAGTGACAGCCAAAAAAATTTGAGGATGATTTTTCTCCAAGACACAAGGACAAGCTTCATTTTTCTACTACTTAAAACCAAGATCGGTGATCTGAGCAGATCTGTCTAAAAGGTTTCTATGAACACACCAAAAATTAAAACCTACCTTTTTTCCCCCCTCTTTTTTTTCTTACTGTGCAATGTTTGAAAATATCATCTCTAAAAGTGAGAATGACCGACAGAGAAAAGAAGAACCTTCTCTAGAAGCAGTGAATTATCTTTCAAACATTAAATATGCAAATTAGACAAAACAGAAAAAAAATACCAATTGTAGTAGAATTTTATACACTGAAAACCTGAACATTTTAAATTCATATAACCATTGAAAGTTTAAGTTTTAAAAATCTATAGACATCATAAATAAGTATCTCTACTTCACTGAGACAATATAAATATTTTGGCTTTGCTGGGTTTGTTTTTGGACTTTTTGTTGATTTATTTTTCTGGTTCTGTAGATCTTTTTAAGGCATTAGGTTCTAGACTGTTCTTGGTTATCTGAGCAATTATGCAGGTGTGGAAGGTGGGTTCAGATCATAATATTTGAATACAAATTTTTGCAAATTTTGAATTAATCTGAAGCTTGAATTTTTGTACTGACATCTGAACTTCAAGCCTCTCCTAAGGATCATTTTTTGCCTGCTTTTAACAAAGAAAGTAATTCTAACATTAAGTTTATTTTTCTAGGGTCTTAATGTGTCAGAATAGTTTATACTTTCCAGACAAACTATTAAGACTCAGAAAGGAATGAATGAGATTAGTCCATTTGCCCCAGCTCTGAAGCTGCTACATAAGACACTGATTGTCAGTGACAAATCATTCTTTGTCTCTGAACCACTTTAGAAGCTTCCTAGAACTGTCTGTTGACTACATAAATAGCAAATGCATCATCTGGCACTCGCAAAGCAGCTCCGTACAATGCGTGTGAGTCACTGCTGATCCTCCCATATGGCACTGGCTGGATCGGGTGTGAATGCAGCCAGAAGGAAGAGAAAAACCACAATACTATAGACAAATTATGCTTAATATGTTTCAGTGCATTCTTGTTTCCAGTTCCTGTTTTTCTAATATTACTTCCTTTCTCTGTGCTACTAAACCCCAATGAGATGATAGCTCAGAGTTGAAATTCCAGCCTGGCTTCTGCATTATCTCTCAAAAACCAGTCAAAAGGCTGTCCAGAGGTCAGACACCTCTGTGAGTATTTTTAAAAGTTATAGTGGTTTAAATAGTTAATAGTTATGGTGATTTTGTTGGTTTACATTAAGTAGCTTCTGAAAAACACCAGAGGAAAGAGAATTTTGGGTGTCTGTGTTTTGTGGTGATACTTTCCTGTGCTGACAAGCAAAACCCCTCGAGTGAGCCCATCAGGCGCTGCCAGGCTTCAGCACCCTCCAGTCCTGCAGGCAAAGCCCAGAGACCTGGTGAGGAGCTCTGCATTTCTGACTCTAAACTGATGCACAACACACCTAACAAGAACCATAGGTAGAACAAACAAAGAATATTGATAGGATTTTCTGGATGTGTTGGGGGCAGGTGTCTGTCGTTTAACTTTTAGAATAATTTCTGGTAAAGAGGGAAGTTTTCCTAAACAAAAGGTCCCCACATTATCCAGCATTCCCAAACACCATAAAAGCAGACAAACTCACTTACAAATACTGTTATAAAATTCTTTAACCAAGGAAAAATACTTTTTTACTGCTCCATTATTTTTATTGGCTGTTTTCAAAAGAAGCATGAGCCTGAATGTATATATTACATGATTGTTATAGTACCATATCAACTCCACATTATAAATGAATATCAATACAAATGGCCCAGAACTTGGCATGGAGTTGCTTTGCTCATAAATTACAGTGTGTTTTTACTATGATTACAGTCATGTCTTGCCCTTTTTTATTTATTTTTACTTCTGTTTTAAATTCTGCACTCCCTCTCAAGCACAGAAAAAGAAACATTTGTATAAGAAACAAAGATAAATTGATTAATCTTAGTAATTACCCATCTATACAATGCACACTTTTATCACATAAAAGCAAATAAAAGCAATTGTGTCTGTGGCCTTCCTTCCCCAGCAGGACATATGAACACCACTATTAATTTAGTGATAGCAGGATGAGGTGTTCTTCAGGATGCTTTGAAGTATGCAGGTGTAATCCTGGCCACCTTGAAATCACCAAGAGCTCTGCTCTAAAGTCAGCTCAGTTGGAATTTCATCCCTAATCTCTGCTCTGCCAGCTATCACTATAACACGCAATATACATTCTTTCAAGGATTCTCTTAGTGTCTCTAACAAAGAGTGACTTCTCATTTTGATATTACAGTAACATGATCCTGACTTTTTCCACATCTGTATCAACATGTAATGGAAACAATCACTGTTCTGAAAACACTAATAATCCCCATTAATTACATATTAAACCCCTGGATTTTACCTTTTTTTTATTATTATTATGTGGGTCAGAAAATAAGAGAAATCCAGATTTCAAGAAGCTTTTCTGATGCCCTCACTGCCAGCACTGTTCCTTCCCTGTGCCTCAGTACTCTCACCCCATTCCCAGTTGGTATTTCCACACTGGGCCGTACCCCACCTAATGCAGACACAAAATGTAACATTTCTAATTACACCTACAATTAATGCTGACAGGATCCTATTGCTGCCATTGTGATTCATGCAGATCTAAAGATGACTCCTCACCCCTCACCTGCTTTGTCTGTGGCACGGCTACAGCTCTCAGCCACCATGGAATGCAGGACTGAGCATCAGCTTATTTGCACTGCATCTCCATTACTTGTCTGAGCTAAAGTTGTCAGTTTGCAGATTGAAGAAACAGCTATAACTTTCTGGAGCTGTATTTATTAATTTCTCCATTGGTTCAAAAAGATTTTAGATCTTTTGGTAATGCTAAAACACACAGTATTTTCCCTACAAGTCTGTGCTGCTAGAATTTATCTGCTTATCCCAGTAATAAAGTCTGATTTACATTTTAAGGAAGGGTAGAGTTTCAAAGGCTAAGTCAAGGAGACTGATTCACAAATATTTGAAGGCAGGCTCCAGACTCTCAATTTTTCATTAGGATTTTGAACTGAGCTTCAAAAGCAACTGCGGGCAAGATTTCGTTCAAAAAGGCACAAGTACAAACTGTCCCAAAGCAGCTATTTTTGCATGTGTCTAGATGGGATAAGTGCCACATGCTACTGCTCCAAACACAGCCTCTGCCAAAGGTCTCTGCAGCACTTTTGTCATCTCCAAGACACACTCGATCAGGCCATGAGCCACTCCAGAGGCTCTCTTTGCAAAGATTTCTCTGAAACTAAACCTCTGATTACTTCAATGGGAACATTAATAAGCCCTATGGAGCTAACAGCAAGACTGATTAATTATCTGCAAGTCTTCTGGCCAGTTCTGAAACTTTTTTTTTCAGCTGTACCTGAAGTTTGAGATATTTGTTTGGAGTGTAGATGTCAGTTTTGGTTCCAAACATATTGGGGAATAGCTATTTTTCATTTTGTATTTCAGATAGGAATGGGGAACTTTGAGAGGAACATGGTTATCTGTCAGTAGTAATAATATTGCTCCTCATTAGTGTAAAAAGGTCTCTATCTTCTGGTAGCAGAGGAAAATAAGTGAGATTTACAGTAACTCTTATCATAACTTGTTATGAGAAAACATAGATTCTAAATAAAGCGAATACAATTAATACAGAGGGAAGGAAGTGGTTTTCAAATTATTATGAACACTCTAAGACTGCTTGGATATTTCATTAATAGAAAACAGACTTAATTTATCAGAAAATTGACAGTTTAATAATGATTTACATACCTCTTATGGCCAACAAGTGGCACAAATCTAAAACATATGATTGTTTATGTATTCTAAACTAAAGATTATTTAAGAATAACTTTTACTTAACATAATTGTTTGTTACTCTGCAGAACAAGTGAGACATAAAATTTATTTCTGCAAATTTCTTCATTGAGTATATTCCTTTTATAGTAGTTACTACTCAGACAGCCGTACATTCATCACCCTGTATTATGTTTCTGTTCTTAACTGTTGAAAGCCCACAAAGCAATGTATGTTCTACTTTATCATTGTCCTGAAAATGGATGAACACTGTAACATTTGTAATGCAAGTGTAAGACACGCTGGCAGAAAACCGCAATAAATATCGACCCATATGAAAAGAAGAAGGTTTTAAACCCTTTATCCTAATAAGTCCTTCTGATCATTAATACCAATTCTAAACCCTTAGTCACTAGTTTTCCTACATTACAAGTCTGGATGTAATTAAGAACAACACAATGCTGCCTATTTAATGAAGAAAATGCCAAACTGATCTGATTATGTTTATTTAAACTGGAGATGGCTGACGCTTTCCAGTGATACTTCATTGCAATTGTATTATTATTTTATTAGGACAGGCTCTTAATTTCCCCTGTTGTAACCCACTAAAATAAAACTTAGGAAGAATCTGAGAAGCATTACATGAAAGGCTATTGCTGTATGTTTGTGAACCTCTAGGCTATAGAGAACTCTGAAAAATGAAATTAGTTTTAATATTCTCACTTAATATAACACAATTGTCAAGGATTTAGTTGGAAGGCCAAGTCTAAAATTTAACTATAGAATATGCAAGGTATATAGAATATACCTTACATGTTTCTGATCAGATAAATAATTAGACACAGTGGAATATATATGCAATTTTATTGCATGTCCTTTCACTGCAGTAGTAGTAAACTTACTACTGTATACAAGTTTTTATTTGAATATGAAAGAGATTGTGAGACAACAGTAAAACTGAAAGCATAAGACAATCTCTTTCTTTCTTTAATTCCTAATCAGAGAGTAATTAAAATTCTTCTCATGCAACATCTGAAAGTATAAACTAACCCATAAATGTTAAAAATTTGGCAAACAGGGACAACAGCACAGAATTCAAACCTAACAAAAACACCTTTAAAAGTATCTTGCTGCTTTCATAAGCAGTAGAGATAAGAATACAAAGTGCTCATGTACAGAGTTTCTGTGCAGAACAAGCAAACCCTCCTGTAAAACACCCAGGACTCTGCTGTGCAGGAGCACTCACAGACACAATGCCCAGCTGCAGTGTGGGTACCAAGGGATCCTATGGCAGCTCTAGAGATGAAACAGGATTTAATAACAGATCACAGCTTAAGGATGCAGCTTTCCAGCCTGGTCTGAGGGGCCAGTCTAAGTCCCTACAGCTCCAAACAGCAATCCCAGTGTCCAACCACCAACCAGTCTTGTCGACTGAGTTGTGGCTCCCCAAAGACCCAAGGCAGGGACCTAACTCACCAGAAATGCCTTTCCAAGGCATCATTTTCCTGTCTGCTTGGATCAATGTGTACAATTGCTATTGCCAGCCAAAGGCTGACAGGGGAAATAGATGGTAAAGGGCAGGAAGGAGAATATTGTCTTCCCATGACAACATCATCCCAACAGCAAAGCTCAGAAAATTATTGAATCCTGAAGCTAATCTAGAAAGAGGGAAGCATGTACTGTGAAGACATATGTGAAAGATGAGAGGAGGAAAACGTTGATGGGAGGGAATGATAGTAAACTTTGTATGAGAAAAGGTGTACTGTGAATTTTGAACTACAGTTTGACAGACGTGCACTATTCAGAGACAACACGAAGGCGACTCCTTCTACCACATCCCCCAGAATGAATGACATTCTTCAAGAGGTGAAACGATCAAAAGGTGAAAAGTATTATTCATTTTCATTACCAAAATTGCATTTATAACCACAAACCCCCCTAGAAAATGTTTTCTAACAGTTCTTTTGGGCCAGACCTGATTGTGACACTTCTTCAGGCATCACACTCCACCCATGAATTCTGACCTGTGTCAAGGAGCTGCAAATCAGGTAATGAAATCTGCTGAAACTGGTTACACTATTTCCAGACATATTTTGTCATTCATCACAAGAACAATGTACCTGGCAGTAAGGTGGCCTTATGAGAAGTAAATTGAGCAAAATTAGCATTTGAATCGATGCTATGTGAAGATAACGGCCTGCAATAATCCTATTTAACAGTTGTTAATTGTCTACTATAAACCACAGTTCAGCAAATTTTGATCACACAACTGAAAAACCTCCCTAATATACATGAAGAAAATATACCAATTGATGCACAGAAAGAAATATTCAGAGATGCACACCCTAAATTTATTGTAAAAATAGATTTCATGCAGATACCATAACTCCTAACTGCATGTTAATCATAAAACATTGTCTGTATGCAAATATTGTCGTGAAAGATTCTACAGAAATATGTATAAAATTATTTCTTTGCTTTTCACCAAGAAACATTAGGTTTGAAAATCTTAATGGCCAAGAATGTGCTTCAAAGTAATGATCACTTTGCTAAGAAAGGATTTGTGTTTCTGTTTGTTGCCCACATCCAGGTGGCCAAAGGTGTGAGCAGTCTACCAGTTAGACCACATTTTCCTGTCACATGGACACTAACAAAGCCATGAAAAGCCACAGTTTCAGCTGCAGGATGAAGGGATATTTCTGCATTCATCAACCTGAAGTGCACTCTAGAAAAAAGTACTGTGCTGGAAGTCAGAGCATCCTAGAGAGGGAGGTCAAACTGCATAGTTTTTAATTCTTATATCTGTAGTCAATCAAGAAGAGAGCCCTACTGGTTCAGAAAGAAAAAAAAAAAAAAAAAAAAAAATTCAGAGACTAAACATTGAGATATCCTGGCAATTAATGTGTCTATTACAAGGACTCATAATCAACAAAATGAAAAAGACATTTTCTTGACACTTCTGAGATAGGACAGCAGGAACCCATGGCTGTCTATCACATGATAGCAAAATAGCTATAGCTAATTTGTCTTTTTTAAGAAGAAGGAGACACAAATACTTCATCTTCCAGCTTCCCATATTCTGTCCAAGAGCTCAGCTGAAAAGGAAGTAGTATCAGTGCTCCAGTGCTTCACTGGTAATAAAGATTTTACAACACTGATTGTTGGTTTCCAAAAATATGGGAATGCTGAGGCATTTATCAAATTCTGCTTTAAAAGCCCAAGACATCTTAGCATAAAGGCTAAAGGTTGTCCTTTACTCTTTCATCTATCAAATAGAGCACAGTACAGAGGTAAAACTGACAACTATGATGTTCCCTAATTAATCAGAACTCAGATAATTGATGGGGTACATGTTCCACTACGGTGTTCCAGGAAGTTAGATTTTTCCTTTCATTCCTCATTCAACTCCTATTATAGGAGTTCTCAAGATCTTTCCACCATTGTTAAAGGAATGAAACAGGGAATAGACTCATCTCAATCCCTCCTACATTCTTTCAAAAGCTTCCCTGAGAGTGTTCTCTGACACTCTTAACTGCCCTGTCCCTCTATTCCAAAGACTCTGCTGTTGTGATCACATCAAGTTTTCATAGATATTTTTAGCCAATAGGGTGCTATAATAATGTTCTCTTTCCTATTTTTTTATATTTTCCTCACACATTTCATTCATTACTGTCTTAGCTGTCAAGGTCTCACTCTTGGGTTTCATTCATTCAACTTCTGATGTGCTTTTTTCTTCAGAATTCCAACAAATAATTTCTGGCGCATTTGACTTCACCACTGACCTCCAGTTTAGTTAACAATTGCCCCTTTTACACTCAGACTGGCAGTTCACTCATCACCTGCTACAAAGGTTTCCTTTGAGTTAATGAAGGAAGAACTGAGCTTTTGCATTTTTCTTGAAAGAACAAATTTATGAAAATTTGCAATTTAACAGCAAAGGAACTCCTTTTCAAATTTTGTTGACAGTCAGGGCTTCCTTCTGTGCAGAATTAAAAGTTGTGCAAACTTCCCACATGCTGCTACTTACTCCCCAGATCATCCTTCAGTGCACCTCCATTAGTAAGAAATTAAAATTTCATTTTTCATTTACTGTGAGAATGACAGTGAAAAATTTCTTATGCTAACCAAACCAAAGCTGAGAATACTAAGGGAGTGCCCCAAATGAAACAGCCCTTAATTCCAAGCAGACATTCGGCACACAGCATAGCAACTTACAGACAGATCCAGTCATGTCTCAGTTGTTGCATTGCAGGCTCACAAGAGAGTGATGTACCATTAGAAATTTCAGCAATATATATTTAAAATAGAAATTCAATTGTCAGTTGTATTTCAGGGCTCATATCCTGTCAAATACATTTATTGTGTTCAGAATGCTGTTTCAGAACAATCAGACCAAAAGTTTCTCTCATCTGAAATCACACCTGAGCTCATGATGCTGATGCTGCATTGCCATTTGAAGGATTTCAAGGCAAGGAGAAAGATGCTGACTAATGCAGATACCCAGTACCTGGAGATTTCTCTGCCTTTTAGATTAAGAATGAGGTGTGAGCAAATGCAGGTTTCCTGTAGATGGGATGAAGACAAAACGCAGATCATTTAGGATGTAGCATCATAGCAGATTGACAGATTGTTTTTCCCTATTTGACTTTTGGACTGCCCACAGAGTGCCAGTTTGACAGACTGAGCTAGTGCAAGGGAATCTGCAGCCAGAGATGGATGGTGGAGAGACAGGAGAGATGTTCCATCTTACTGGCCACACAGTCCTAAGTTGACTAATGCAGGATTACAAAGAGGACCTTCAAGGCAAGTGGCTAACGTAAAAATGTGTCATTGTGTCTCTGTATTTTTCACTAATAAATGAACTAATAAATAAATAAATCAGAGATTCTGCCATAACATATTTTTAAGCAACGAAAACATACTAAATTATATACAGAAAAATAATATTCGTAAAGCAAAAAATTACCCAAAAATGAAGATTAAACATTTTCCTTTGAAACAGAAGCAGGCTAAGGCCTTTGTGTTACACTTTAACTATTTTGCTTCTTGGTTAGGTTTGTGTCCAAGTTTCCAGTATCCAGTTCAGATCACACACTTTTCTCAGAATTCCCCATGCAGGATGCATTCTGCATAAGGAGAGAGTGAACAGTTTCTACAAATGGTTCTATTTATAAATGCCATGTGATTTCTTTTGCTTGAGTAATTTTTAAACCATCAGTAATCAATATGCACTTGCTGGTGTGGACATATGGACAAGAAACTCCAGAATAACTTGAAAATGGATGTAAAACCTATTTATTACTTCAGACCTGTGAACAAGCTCTCACACAACTTAAAAAGAGAGAGAATGGGTTTACCCCTCACATAATTTTTTGTCTGAAAAGGAAGGAGCTGATGGCTTAACATAGAGTCATGCCTTGGCTTCTCCCAAGGTCTCTTGTTTGTCCATGTGCCTTTCCTCTATCTCGGATTGAATTTATCCAAGAGAAGGCCACAAAGTTAGTCCACTAAAGATTAATACTAAAAGGGATGCTCAAAAGGCAGCTGCTTCAACCATCCTGCAGGGGTTTGGGGCAGACCCATTAAATCAGGGAAATGAACCCTGCAGCAGGTACACTCACTGATGTGTGCAGTAGATTGCCCGTGTGATAATGTTTGGCAGAATATATTTCCAGAAAAGTTCACATAGGATATGGAAAAACAAAAAAAAAAGCTTCCTGGCACCATAACAGTGTTTCCAGATTACATTCAGATGTGATGCAGTGGGACAAGTTGCAGAAAATAACCCCAGGCAGTATCCTGCCCACCAAGCCCTGATACAGCACTCCAAATCTGGACACATTTTCCCCTGGCAGCCAAGGACATTCTTTCACAGCAGAGATGCTGTATGCCCTCACCTCCAGTGCTCAGGTGCAAGAGCAGAACTCAGTCCCCTGACACCCTGCTTACATGCTGGGGACACACTTCTTCGCTTTAGTGCCTGCCAATAAAGTCCTTTACAGTCCAGCCACTGAACAAGCACACGGAGCCTGCGGCTGCTCAAAACTAAGCTGGCTATTGCTTCTCCTGTGCCAAGGATGAGAACAGTATCCATGGGTTAGGTCACCCACCATCCAGCTTCCCTGCAGGGCCAAATCCATCAGGCAGGCAGACCTTTAGTAACCCTCTTTCTGTATTCTCCCTGTTTCCAAACACTTCATAACAAAGGTTCTTTTCTTCTGATGCTCAAGACAGAAATCAAACCAAGATCCATCATCTCTGAGAGGATGAAATTAATAAGATATTTATTGGACTACAGAGAAAAGTGAAGATTTTTTGGGAGCTCAGCTGTGCTGCAGGTGAGTAGAGACATAACTCCAGAGATTATTATTCACAGAACATCAAACAACTTCAACAGAAAAGATTGGAATAGATAAATCTCAGCGTATTTTATAAAGACATTTTAATAACAAATTGCTACTTGTACTAAAAAAAAACCCCTCTTTTTAAAGTATTCATTAATTTTAACTCACAGATAATTTTCAAAATACATATATATTGCAAAAGGCACAGCGTGTATAATTCCCATTTGGGGTTTACTATTTTAAACACCAAACTGATATTGTAAAATTCAAAAACTATTCCTAATTCCTGTTTATTTCTTCATAATGCCTTCTAATTTCCAGCAGCTGAGTAGGATCATAATCATGGTCATTTTGCTTGAATAAAAGAGATTTAAGGAATAGAGAATAATCTCCCATGGCAGCTAAAACATTAATCTACTTCAGCATCAGTGGGTTGCGAGATCTATACAAAATCTGAGTCCTGTGAAGTACACAACCCTAATGTTGTGGAGGTTTCAATGACCTTGACAGAGAAAGGCTCCATTATTACCTAGCAGGTAACTTGCAAAGAGAGTGTGGATTGCAGAATATAAAAGAACTGACACAGCCTTAACCATTTTTGAGAACCAGTGAAAGAGTCTCTTGTAACACCATCATCCTGCTGCTGCATGTCTACCAAACTACATAGACAGTCTTTGAGTCAGCAGCATTAAAAATTACTTTGAGATAAACTCTATTTGGGAGCACCAGTCAGTACTAAAACAAGAGAACCCTTCCTGAAGATCATTATTTTCCCACCTGTATTTCGACTCCTAGCTGCATTTGTGACTTTTAATACCCTTCTGTTCAAATACTGATAAGTACTTGTTGTAAAGCAATAACAATAAAAAAAGAAAATAATTAACCTATTTAACTTGATACTGCATCATGGCATAAAGTCAATTGGCCATGGAAATGTTATCTGAGCGTTCCAAAGCAGCACTGGCTTTGGGAACAACATCAAGATAGATTCAGCATCAGCAGAGACCATCACAGCAGCACCATTATTCAGTTATTAAGGGAACATGCTTTCAGGATGTAACTCAGATTCTTTTGATGAAAAAACTCATTTAAAAGATCACAACCAAGCTCTCTTGAACGTTCAGTTAAGTAATGTGTGCTTTTCATCAGCTTCTGCTAAGAAAAAGGGAAAATAGGGTAGTTTTGAAAGTGTAGGTCATCTGGAAGGAAACACTGACTGCTGGAACTGCAGACCCAATTATTTTAACTTCTCATTTTTTCCAGAAACTCCCAAGCATCTGTCTGAAAACACACCACACTATTTCCAGAGGTTAAGTCCTCTGTCTCTGATTACTAAGTACTTGTTAATTATAATGACCACTATATCCTTAGAGGAAACAGCAGAGTACAGTCTACCCAGACATATTTTCCTCCAGATTTATTGAAATGAAAATCTTTTGTTTCAAAAAGGAAATCTTCTCAGTGCAGTTATTTTCTCCTAAAGTCGCACCTTTTTTTCCTTCAAATCAAAGTACTTCTTTAAACATGAAACATCTGAGCCACACTTGATGGTGATGTCAAGGGGGCAGTAGAGATCCAGAGAAAGTTAGACTTAAATGAGAACTTAGATTTGAAGCATACCTGGCACTACAGTTAATTTTGAATATTATTTATAAATGAAAACAGTAACGATATTCTAAATTTTGGTTGTATAAACTCTCATGTGGGGGTCATTGGAGGAGGTGTGGAAGAGATCTGTCTTCGGAAAAGATATTTCAGAAGAAACGCAGATGGACAAACCTGCTCAGGCAGGTAGGAAAAATCTCTGTGGCTCCTTCATGCCCACTTGTGGCACCATACCCACTAAACCACCACAGTTTAGGGCAAACATGGTTTTCAGTTAAAAACTGAACTTAACAGTCTTGGAGGGTTTTTCCAGTCTTAATGATTCTATGATCCAAAGTGTTTACCCTTCTGGACACTGACATTTCACCAAATCATGACTGCAAAATATGGGGATGTTCCAAAATTCACATTATTTCCATAAATGTGGAGATCTCCTCTTCTGAAGCTCCAGTTTTGACTGTAGGCTTGGGACACACAGTACAAAACTGTACAGAAATATACAATTGATCTCATGTCAAATCATCTCTGTTTTGCATGGATTGATAACAGAATTTAGAACTCTTTCATTCCATACACACAATCATTAACTTCATCAGTTTTAAAAAAAAGTTATGTACCTTATCTTCCCAAGGGAAAAGTATATTAAAGCAAATAGACACTATTTTAACAGAAGCTGAATTATTTTCAACAAAAATGTCTCACTAAAGGATAATATTCATGTCCTCAGCTCATCTGCTGCCCATTAGGTGCACTCTATTAAGTGGAATGAACAACAATGTGCAAAAATGCACTGATTCCTTTTCTCAGTTAAATTACACCAGTTTTATGGCTTTTTCTATTACACAGTCAAAAGGGAACACTGAAATTGCTGCTCACTACAAGCTGCAGGCTTGTCTTTAGATACCTTTGATGAATTTTGTCCTGATACCCCATCTTATTAAACCTAAAGGACAGACCTGTGTGTAGGCATGTGTCTTTTCCTCACTGGTAAACTCAGTTCACACTTTCCTATTACCTAATGGACACCTGGGTGACCCTTGATGTCAGATTCAATTTCAGTTGAAGTTGTTGGAGCTCATTCAATAGGTGAAACCAACTCTGCAGGTTAATCTCAACCTGAATTTTAAAGTACACTATTAGAAAGTGCAGCAACCACAGCCTTCAATTATTGGTGATCAATCTTAACATGGCGACTGAGGACAAGCTAAGGATGATTCTGCCCTATCTGCACCCAGTCTGAGATATCTGTATGGTTTAGTCACAAAAAAACCCAAACAAACACATAAAACCAAAAGAAGTATGAAGAAATGTGGGAAAACATAGTTTCTTTTGGGAAAAGCACAGACGTGTAGGCAGTACTATCTGTACAAGCAGCAGAAAAATGGCTGGTTTGTACATTTTAATTCATCTGAATCAGAGAGGAAAATTCAGCTTAAGTTGTCCAACCCAAGCAAAGGCAAACCAAAACATTTCGGATATTGTGGACTGTGCTACTTCTTGTGGAGCATTTTTTCCAAAGACTACATTGAGAGAAATGAGTGGGGGAAAGCTAAAGAGGGAGTGAAGTGTAACAACTTTGAGGTCTAGCATTACATTCAGAACAAGTCCCAAATGCCTATCAAAACTGCCTTGAAATATTTATTCTGATTTCAGTCGTGGTTACTTCTTATAACTCATGGTTACTTCTTAAAAAATTTAGAAATCAGCAATCATACCAAGGCTGCTGAATTTTCAATGTAAGGAAATAGTCTGAAACACTCCCTATATCAGGACTAACTCCTCATCTATTTTCCTATTTAAGAGGGCATTGCTCTGCATGCAAATGGGCTGATGCTTACAGCAGCGTTTCACTGATGGAATATCAACATATGTTATGAATACTGATGAAATTCATATTCTCTTATAATGTAGGACTGCATTTTTCCAATCCTATTGTTAGGAGCCTCCAATTCCAGCACAGGAGTAGCACATATGCCTTTTCTGCCATTCATTACAGTCTTTCCCTCTCCTAATACCTTCAATTATATTCAGCCCGTTTCAAAATGAAATCCCAATATTTTCAGGCTCATTTTAAAGGGCATTTTAATAATGCCCAGGTTGTGCATAGAACTGCTAAAGGTAAAAACAAAGCAAATGAGATTTTGGATAAGATTATCATATTTTCAAAGACTCTCAGGAGATTGGGATGCTGCATTAGCCTTAGTTACAATGCAAATTGAACATCCAAATTCCTTCTGTGAGGCCAAAAACATTTTACTCATGTACAAGAGAAAAATACTTGAAATTAAGGATGACCTGCTTCATTACCTACAGGATCTTTTGCATCTTGGCAATCTAAGACATTTCCAAACCTTGTATCATCAGTGCATCAACAAATACCTTTTCTCTGTATCTCCTGAAATACAACAAATGGCTGTTAAAAAACCCTTTGAATAAAATAGGAATCACTTGGATTTCTGGGTATGCTGAATTACAAAATTACCTTAGCATATTATTTTCTGTTTAATTTATCTATTTTTTAGTAAATATTTATTGATTTGGCAATATTTCAGTTTACATTGTAACCATTTCTCAATAAATCTACAATAAAATTAGTTTTCTGGTATATTCAAACATTTTTAGACTCAGCAGAATTGTACTGAAACAGAACCATATTCTAGTTTTCAAATGGTTTTAATATTGCAAATTTACCGTTTTTCCAAAGGTGTCAAAAGATTAGAAATAGAATTAAAGCAAATTTGCAATGAATGAAAAATGGACTATATTGCTCTTGATTCCCTGTGACATTTCCAGCAAGTAGTCACTTTTTTCCTGTATGTCCCTCAGTACCCTCTAAATGATGCCACACATATTATTACATCCTTGTGAGTGGAAACTCACCTCCCCTCTCAGAGCTTTAGCTATCTAATTCAGGGGCTGTAAGCCTACTTTTTGACAAACCAACCAATTCTAGTTCAATGTTTACCAAAATTGATGGCATTGCAGCCCTAAGTTCAAGAACTTGGCACATTCCTTCCTTCCCTGCTAACAAGGATGCCAGAGTAAGAAGCAGTCTGTGTTTCACACAAAGTGAGCATTACTGGGACTGGATACAGGAAAGTGAATGAAAATACTGAAACTCAGGCACAAGCTCCTGCAGGCACCCCATTTTTCTATGTGGTGAGAAGCAGGAGCTTCTCCCCTGCACAGCTCAAGGTCTTGGGGAAAGGAGTAAGGGATGATTAAAAGCTCAAGCATGTACCAGCCTGGTTCCCTCACCTGCAAAAGAGCTGTGGGAACTGCAGCCAGGCCACAGTGCAGCCACTTTGTAGCCTTCTCGATTAACAAGATTTTTTTCAATTTTTACTGTTTTTTAAAAAGTTTGGATTTAAAGGTTTTGATTGTTTTTTTTAATTTACCTTTTTAGAAGTAATTGCACCTTAATATGCATGCACAAAGAAGAGTATCCCAACCTTTTAGTGAGCAGTTGACCCTCTGCCCATTTAAGGACAGAGCACTACAATTCTCCATAAACCCAGTCTGTGTGTTTCCAAGTGGAGATAAGTACATTAAATGTCAGGCTTACTCTTTCCTCCCACTCACAGAAAACCTTCTTCTCCCTTTTTACTATCTATTATCCCCATTATGACCTTTTATTATACAAAGATTCTTGAGGATTATTTTTCCTTTATTCTATATCCACATGACCAGCTGTAGAAAGAATATTTTCATGATCTCTCAATAGGACATGTGGGTGCTATAAAAATAAATGTTCTGTGGTTATGAGAAAGTTCAAATTATTGTTGGCTTTTTAGATAATTTTTTAAACAATTTTATTGGTATCATCTCTAGTTTTAGCACTAAGTTGAAAGCTATTCCTACGGTGCATACGCAAAGCCTCATCAATTTTGCAGTATGGCTATGCAAATATTCTCCCTTCAAGTACCTTAATGAATAATTAATATTGTGCTTAGAGATCTAGCTGAAAGCACCAATCAGAGGGTCCAAATAAATTG
The DNA here is from genome assembly GCA_013401135.1 of Cettia cetti. Classification (NCBI taxonomy): domain Eukaryota; kingdom Metazoa; phylum Chordata; class Aves; order Passeriformes; family Sylviidae; genus Cettia; species Cettia cetti. Next base: position 107,503 of record VZUI01033937.1, read on the forward strand.
GACTGGTATTGAAGAAATTGTTCCCCATGCTCATCAGAAAGATTACTGTTTCTTTTAGAGAATAGCTTTAACAATATGAAATAAAGCCCTTTTGGAATAACCTGCTGATATCTGCATGAATAATCAGAGCAGCTATAAGTTATCTGTCATAGTGCTGGCTGGCTTTCAAAGACATCTTCTGGAAAGGTATTGTTTTGTAATGACAGAAATCAAACTGATTTGGGGAAAGTAACAATCTCTTTTTGTCTTACTTTTCCTTCATCTTTGAAATAGATACTTCCAGCACATCAGTTTGAAATTAAAAACAAGTGACAAAAGCCATTATTTTACTGCAGGAAGGACAGAAGGTAACCTGCCAGAAGTTGTCTTATATCAAAATAACTTTGAATTTGCCTGAAGAATATTAGCTCTCTGTGTTTATGCCCTTCAACAACTTGGGTTTCAGCATTGCACATGAATTACATTTTATAAAACTGACACATGGTGGGTATCCTGGTACTGTGGCTGTGTTTCCATGCTAAACACAGCTCTGGCTGAAAAAGGAAGCACTGAGGGGGATATTGGAACAGAGAAATGGGACCGAAAAACACCAGAGGCATTTTTGCTTTCCTTAACAATGACTACCAGGGTACAATTACCCACACTGAGGAGTAACTCACTCCTACCTAAAGACAATGAAACCTTTATACAGGCTCTTATTTTTAAGAAAAAAATACTGAAACTAATTTTACGTAATTTCAGATAAAACCTGTCACTATGAGTCTGTGGCAATTTTTCTAAGTTATTGTGTGCAATCATCTATAGAACATTTCAAAATCAAAAAAGAGATTTATCACTCACTGATTAAAGGTGGGTTTTTTTATTCTTGTGAAAGGTGATCAGTGAAAAAATGTCAGGTTTTACAACCTCCCTCCCCAATGTAAAAGGTCATCAGCTTGAAAAAATGTTTAATACTCCATTTCATGCTGTATACCAGCCTGTTACCTTCAGAAATTACCCCTTTTCTGGTTACTGTGTGCTACCATTTATTTGGATATTGGGAATGCCAAATTCAGATCCCATGTACTTGCTTTCTAAGTTTCCAGTGTTGGAAAGGTCCTGTGTCCAGAAGAGATGTTAAAGCAATACTCAAAGCATTTTAGGGCATCTGGGAGCTTAGGGATTATTATGCTGTTTCTGAGAAACATTCAAGGAAACCAAGCTGGGATTCATTTATGCAGATGGACATCTACATCCATAAGCTGTTCCAAATCCTTGGAAGTCTCAGCCCTCTGCATTGGTATATAAAGTTGAGATGACAGCACTTGAGTAGAATTACCAAAGGCCTCACATCTATGTCATGGATTGCTCACAGAGTCAGCACCAGTGTAGCTGCATCATTTGGGCTTTCCCAGCAGCAGAAACAAGGAGTTGCTCATCTGTCTTAGCTGGCTATTTGCATAACACTTTCAACTGCAGCATCAAAATAGAAGGTAAAAAAACAAACAACAAAACAAAAACTTCAACTGGCACTTTTAATGGATAAAGTAATTACTTTTTCCCACCTTGGTTTGCTTTTCTATAACCCCTGCAAGACCAACAGATGAGTGTGTCAAATGATGGATGGCCAGTCTGTGTTTGCTGCGCCACATCCCCATCACACCAGCTGTCCTTGAAAACTGCTCTTTTCCATTTTGGGAAAGAAATTCCATCCCCCAACTGAAAAACTGGGCTGGCTTGTGAGGCAGCTTGTTTGTTTCTATACATAAGGGGTTGCAATGACTGAATAATCCCTGAAGAATTTTTAAGATATATATATATGGTATTTAACTTTCTTTTATTATGTTCTTTCTGACTATTCTACAATTATGTCTGTATAGGTCATTAAAAAAGGACCCAGGGCTATTAGAGCACCTGTGAGAACACATGAGATAATTATAAAAGCATACATAAAGTTTAAAGGCAGTTCACAGCACTGCACTCACCAAAGTTCTCACCAGTGACTCAATATCTGGCAGAGTTTACATCTTAAGAGACACTTGGTCTCAAATCAAAGTTTTCAGAGTATTTAGGAAGCAAGAAGATAAAAGAATTAAGAGCATGACCTAACCAACTGGAAAGTACAGATAAATGCAAAACTGTAGATTATATATAAATTGGCTAGACATTAAAAAAAATAGAAAACTAGAAGCAGATTTAACTTTGACTATCAGCAACTTTCTGGAAATATGTCTAATGCAGAAATTTAGATTATAAGCAAAAAGTTAGAAACAATAACCAGAACATTTTACTTTCTTTACACCTAATATCAATGGGAGCTACTGGCAAGAAGGAACTGAAAACTAATAAAAAAAGAGATTAATATAAGGAGGAATAGCCCTGATTTTGACTGTTTTCTACGGTTATTATCATGCTTAGAATTCACTGAATTATTTTGGCACTTTCTAGATCTAATGAAACTTCAGAATCAATTCATATGTGTCAATTTAGATTATAAAATGTAAAACAACCTTGATTTATGCATTCTCATCCATAATCATCACTGAAAAATGTAAATATTTTGTTGATGGCTGTCTATGTTGTTGATCAGATGAGACACTGAAAATGACATCTTATTTTCACTGTCAGATCGACATATCCTGGCAAGAGAAGCAAATAAATTGTTTTCACCTCAATGAAGTGTGACAAGAAAAACACAAAGGGGAACAAAAGTATGTAGGCATTGGTTTTATGAAATAACTATTAAATGAAATTTTAAGGCTAAGTCTTCATGTTTGAGGAACCATACCAAGAAGATCTATATGGGATTAATACACAACACTGATACAAGACTAAAATCTCATTCTGGGTTCAAAAGCAAAATTGCAACCACTTCACAGTAGAAGAGGTAGCAGGGGCACCCCTGCCTAGCCCTGGGGCTTTCATCCAAGGGGACATGTAAATACATCTGATGGAGTTTCTTGAGGAAAAGCAGAACTGCATAACACTGACAGGTTCAGTAACAGAGCAACACTTGCTCCTGACAAGTAATCAAAGCCAGGCAAGCTGAAAGCATCTTGCTCAATTTCATTCTCAGGCACACCTTCTCCTTTCACAACTCAGCCTCCATGGAAATAAACATGGCTTTAGAAAAAAGGATTGCAGTCAAATTTAGCAAAACACAACCTAAAAATTTTGCTTTGATCAAAAATTAAAAGTCCAGTTTACTTACTATGGGAGCTTTTTAAAATCCTTTTTTTTTTTTTTCACTCCCCACCCCTTTTAATTCAGGTCATAATATAGAAGAAATAGATCAAATCAAGTCACTCTGAAAATGCCCAATGAGTTTTGCAAAATAGCAGAAGGCAAAAATTTTTTAACACAACAAAAAAATCCCCAACCCTTCTTATGAAGCCCCAGAAGAAGGATCTCCTGCCCAGGCACCATGGCACTCTCAATCCAGCCTGCTCCCATGAGCAGTGCCTGCAGCACCTCGGCAGGACTGCACACAGCTGATCCCCATGTGCACACAAATGTCCCAGGGCTGCTTCACACCCATGGCCAGGCTGCAGCTGCCCCAGCTCCCCCAAACACAACAGCCCCAGCCAGTGCTGAGATCCCCGTCTGCCACACCGCCCACCACAGTGCCCTCCCTTTGTGCCCTCCACTTCTGCAGCTCCTGCAGTGAGGAGCTGCTCAGCTGCCTCTCACACACTTATCCAATCTGCTTTAACTCCAAGGCTTACACAGGGCACTGTACATCTCCCCACACGGCAGGAGAGCTGCCTGAATCCATGATCTTACCAGTGTATGCACTGCTGGCACAGAGTCCCCTCAGATGATCCCCTATTAAATGGCCTCCATCACCACACACTATTCCTCTGCTCACAATTACATTTTCCTTAGGGAGCACACAGGACACCAGTTTCCCTTGGAAACTCTAAGAAGGAGTCACAAGTCTCAACTGGGTAAGCAAAGTCAAGTGTGGCTAAGGCCAGTGCACTCTGCAGTTGTGAAAAACATAGTGTGAGAGATGCTATTCTGAAAGACAGCAAAGAGATACTTCTTATTTATTTATTGGCCAATTATGCTGGCTTGGAACCCTTTGGTGAAAATGCTTTATCTTTGCTTATCCCATCACAGAAATTTATTTAGTTATTTCAAAATCAATTTATTCATATCAAGCCACCAGGAGCTGAGAATGCAGCCCTGACCTCCAGTGTAACCCTGGACGCATGAATGAGATCCTAAAAGATTTTGTCAGTGTACTGCCTTTTGAAAGTAAACAAAAAGCAATACATGTTAGAGAAGAAAATTGAAATAAAAAAGGGAAAACCCAGTAGCACTAGAAGACTACAACCCCAAGCCCCTGGTGGGAATTTTGTTAAGAGTTCCTGTCTAGATGATATCTTGCTTCATTGAAATGTCTCTACCTGTACATGCCAAATGTGTGTGTGAAACACTCTGAATATGAAAGATGTTAATTTTGAATGACACTCATCATCATACAGTACTTCTGCACAGAATGTGCAGCATCTTCTGGAAGAACAGCTTAATAAGATCAGTGCAATTATAAATTTCTGTGCAGTGGAACTAAGGTTATTTTGCATTACATTAATTTATTTTTTAATGTGTTTTGCTCCTTTCCTTCCTCTGCAGACATAGATCACATTCTAGTTATTTTCTGCAAAGGGTTCATTATACTGTGCTTAATAACTCAGAGAACCTGGCATTTTAGTAGCAAACATCTCTAATTCTTAAGCACAGGATAAATGAAAAATGCATTTACCAGTACAACCATTCCTGCAAAAAAGTCAAAATGCAAAGCACTGACCTGCACATGAATGTACTTTTCCTTTCTCTCTCTCACTGTGCCTTTGCTCTCAACACAACACAAAAGAGGCAGGAACTGCTGCTGGATTTCAAACATTTCCTAGCTAAAGGGGTACAAATCTGCACACTGGAGTCAAAACTGGCTTTAGCACTTGCACTACAAAGCACACAGAGAAAATTATTCCAATCCAGCAGCACAAGAGTTTTCAGAGACACATGCACCTTTTAGCTTAGGTCCAGGAAGGTAATTCTTACAACCAACTTATGCCTATACAATTAGTTTGATTTTAAAAGACAAATGGATGCAGCATGCAGTAATTTTTCCCAAAAAAATTTCAATTCTTTTCCCTGAAAAAATTATTTTTTCCTGACCACCTTTGTCAACAAACAACTTCAGAAGTCATCAAAAATCAAGCTGGGACTTCCAAGCAAGAAGGAATGTGAAGAGTCAGAGTTCTAAAAATTTTAAACCCAGAGTTCCCACTCTCCTAAGGAATGTTTCTGCCCCTTGGTCCAGACTACTCTGGGTTCTTTACTCCTAATTTTTCACATGAAACTTTCCCACTAAGGAGAGCATTGTGGAAAAGCCTAGAGGAAGAAAAACAACGCTAGACAGGAATTACTATGAATCTCAAGGTTTTCCTAGTGTGTATCACAATTGCTATTTAGGATGCAGTTGATATTATATAATATCATTTTTCAAGAGAAGGTGCAAGTTGACTGGCTAAAGGGGAAACTCCCCCAGCATTACTTTTAGTGTCAATTCTATAGAGATCTTTTTATCTTCACCTTTTTTTTTCCACATGGAACCAAGTTCCAGATCTCTTGCAGTTTTTCCCATCTTTTCATGATCTTTTTTTTTTTTTTTAACAAAATACCCCCAAACCCCAACAAAACAGGACAAAAGTATATCCTATCTTGCTGCTCAGCCAAGGGCACCTACATCCACATGTACTTCTGTGGAGACATTGCTGTCTAGCTCCTATGTCTTCAAAAGTGCAATGGGAGAGACAGAGAATGGCCAGAATTCTTTCTGAGGTTAATTCCATGAGATCATGGCCTCATCCAAGGTGGATTACTGAGCTATGTTCTCTCCACACTGTACTGTGCTTCCCTAAGGCTCGTTCAAGGTACCTCTGATCAACTTCCAACAGCTCTTCCTCAGCTGGTGAAACGTGAGCAACACAACATTCACCATTTCCTATCTTTGGGAGCCACATGAAATGATCACAAAAGTCACTTTTGCTGCACAAAACCAATGACATTTTACAAACTCCTTGTACTTTCACACGCTGTTTCTCCTACCTTAGCTTTTATTTCTCCCAGCTGTCCTCCTGGTGATTTTGCAGATGACTGTATGGGCAGATGGACTGGAAGTTCACACTATAAACATGCAGTGAAGGACAATCCATGAGTTTGCACTGCTTCAATTACCAGGATCTGCAGAGATGTCAAAGACATGTTATTCCCCATTTGGCAATATGCTTTGATTGCTAATTAATGCAAACAGCTTGTTATCTACAGTAATACACAATTACTTCTCAGTGACCAAATGGCTCACAACAATTTCAACAAGCAGTTCAGGAGCCAAAAGCATTCCATAAATAAGATGCTGACACTAAGCTTGTGTACTTTTATTTAAAGATACAATATTACAGCCATCTGGAAAACCATTTATTTAATAACATCCAGCAACATGGGCCTTGCCACCTTTTAACTGGAAAATTATCAGCAAAACAGGTAGCCAAAGGCATGAGTGGATGCAGCAGTCACGACAAGGGAGGAAGAAAGAGATGGTGACTGACGTGTAATGGCTTCTTTTTTGCAGCACTCAATTTTGAAGACAGACAAATTCCTATGGAAGACCATCACAGAACAAATCCAAACACCAGAAAGTTATTTTACTGTCACAGGAAGAAAAAAAGCTCTTCTTTCCACCTTTCTTGAAGAAAACAGAAGAGTCTTTGGTTATAGTGCATGCCAAAGTAAAAGTGTTTCCACAGTGGCAGTGTTCAAACTCATCACTTGCACAACACAGAGCAAAATTCCTGCAATTTCTATCCTTCCACGTTCCACTTGTGAGCAAGGCAATTTGAGATGTTGCTGACATGCAGGAATTTAGTTCTGAATCCCTAACCTAAATAATGTCACACATAGTTTCAAAGATGTAGCTACCTGCAATGTTTTAAAACATAAACAGGATGTACAAACACTAATTTTCAGGGCTCAGTCATGTATTACATACAGAGATGTAGCTTGAAAGTGCTGCTCGTCACAGGGGGAGATGACAGCACTGCATCCTACAAAGGAGCCAGTCTTCTAGTACTAACCTGACTTCTTACCTGCTTCTCTCTACAGCCATAAATGCTTGCTCTATTTCCCATTAGCAGCCCAAGTCTGAGCACCATTTTTCACCTGTTACTGATGCTTTCATCAATATCTCCCTTCCACTGCAAGTACTACATTTCCAGTCACCTTGTCAGTGGAGCTGAGCTTTTTTCCTAGTGTACCCACCACTCTTTTGTTAAAAGCATTATTCCTTCCCTTGCTGTGTCTCATTTAAACATTCAAACTGACAGTCTATTAGGTGTTCTGGTGGCAGAATCTTCTTAAGAGATTGAGGCCTTTTGTGTGTCAGCCCCCTGACACACAATCTACATTTAGCAGGGAGGTGGCAGACACAAAGAATATCTTTTTAAATTAGAGAGCAAGGCAGAGATTTGCAGAGAGTAAGTGAAGCTGTTCTGAAAACATGGCTCCTCTGGAAATGGGGTTGCAGGGTAGGCAGCTATTTTTGAATTGCCCATGCAATCACCACATCAGGCAGTTCAAGAGGTGACACATCTAAAGCGGGTGGGGAGGAGTTTTAAATTTAATGGTCCTTCTCATGCCTGAAGACATGAACATTGTGATGGGGGGTCCCTGGCATTTCCCTGTGCTGCCAGTGCTGCCGCTGCAGGTGGAAGAAATCAGAAACATCCCTGAAGTTGTCAAAAACTGGAGGAGAAAAAGTGGGAATAGTATGAATTGATTCCTAGTTTGATAAGATCACTTGTTCAGGTACCCACTTCTTCAGGTAACAGACACAGCACAGAGGGAGACTCTGCCAAAGAAGTTTTCACTTACTCATAGTAACAGTACATAATGACATAAACAACTCTCAGAATAAGAATAATGATGCCAGCATCTTCATAAAACCCATTCTTCTTGAGGACAATAATTTCTTGAACTTTCCAGATTTATAAGCATTGTTATTATTACCTTTTAACACCATCCAACCATATCTATTTATCTTTGTCCAAATATTAGCAAAAATTCATCCTTCAGCCATTTCCATTAATGGCTTTGAGTACCTAAATAAAGCAATTAAGAAAGCAATTTAATTGTATTCTTTACCTAGATCAGATGTTACATATCTGCATGAAGCCCAGATGCTGGAAGTGATGTATGAAATTCATAGTTTCTGTAACAGATGCCACAGAAGTCGACCTCTCCCTATACAGGAAGAAAGCGCACTGATTAAAATAAAATATTAAAAAAAAATACAATCAAAAAGGACGGTAAGTCCAAGCTCAGTCTATTTCAGTCTCAGAATGCAATTGGAAAATCAGGTGCTAATGAGTGTATCTCAGAATGTACATGATGTTTCATATCTTGCACTGGAACTTGTGCTAATATTTACTAATGTTAGTAGTTACTCTTAAGCAGATTCTTACAAAATAAGTCTCAGAGGAAAGCCTGTCACTTTCATTCAGTAGGTACAAAGAAGGAAATCACACACTTGGGGTTGACCCTCACCTTCCCTTCACCCTCTCCCTTTCTCCCCCTTCAGTGGGAATGGGGATCACCGAGGGATTTAGGGCAGAAACCTTCTGCTTCCTCCCCATGCTCTCTCTTTGGATTTTCCTTCTGCATTCTTTCCTTGTATGCTGAATGGCTATTCTTCTGTTAAAGGCATTTTTCTTCCTACTGCTGAAGATGCATACTGACAGATTTTCTCTTGTCTAAAATAAGTTATTCTGTCTTCTTTTCTGGGTAACTCTAAGGTGCACACAAACATATCTATTTATCTTCTTCACTGAATTTGATGTCGTTTACAGTACCATTATAACTATTTTTTTCTTAAAAAAAAAGAGGCAGTTCTAAATTTTATATGGGCTGTTACTAGTCCCAAAATTCATCTCAATACTACATACTGAAACGGATTTGTTTTTTCTATGATTTCTCAAGAAGCACCAAAGTCTCACATCAACATAAAACCATAGATCAGTGTCAACTTTAATAAATATTTGCAGTTAAGGATAATACAAAAGCAATTCAGAACTAACCAAGAGATTAAAATCAAACTCTAATGATTTTAAGAGTTGAGCTTTGATGATCCTTGTGGGTCCCTTCCAAATCATAATATTTTATGAATATTTCCCAGCTCCTGTATTTACACAAACCACTATTTTCATTGAAAGCTTCTATACATTCCTGCAGAAGTTGTTGCTATCTGTGACTGCCAACAATGTAAGAGCTTGTTATCAGCTACAGCCCATTTTATAAAGTTATCATTTCACTGGTTACCTACTCCATTCATCTTGCCTCTCTATTAAACTCTCTGCCATTTTGAGTGCCATGTCTTCAACCTCCAATCAAAACATGTCCAAAAATGAATTTGTTGCATTTCATCACAAATATATCAATGAGCACTGAGTAAAGTGAATGTCCCTGCTTAAGTCTGCACTACTGGCAAATGAAGGGATGTTGCACACTCAAGAAACACTTGACTATTTGAACTATGAGTCACAGCTATGTTATATTAATAATGTTAATAGGCACTTTAATTTCTTTCAATCCAAGCTTTTCCTCTAAATACTTCCCTTTCTTTACAATTTTAATAACCAGTCATGTATTATAATATCCCTACTTTCTGCTGAGCTTACAATTTCTTGTTACTCTCATGTGGAACGGGTGAAATTTATGAAAAATAATTTATTATGAGATAAAACTAATTGTGTAACCAGCATTAAATAAGTTATGCCAGAATGCTCCTTCTATGGCTCTCTTTTATTATAGGTCTGTTTCAGAAAAGAATCCATGCTGTCAGGAAACAATCGAAAACAGATGGCAAAATCTGTTTTGAAGAAATATGTGAGCTCTACCTCTTCTTAGATTCATTCATTGCAATAATTGATATTAAACTGAGTGCTGAAAACATTACATTCTTGTCTTTAAATCTGAAAGCATTGACATTAAGGCTTTTAAAGTTTTAACTCCATTGCTATGTTGAGAAAAAGGTGTTTTACAGCTTATAGCCATGTAAATTTAAAAAACCCACACTACTTAAATTCTAGTATCCTGCACATTTCATTAAAAAAGCCAGCACTGTACATTTTTCTGCTAGAAAGTGACTGTGTTAATAGCTCCAGTCACTACTGAAAACTGAGATCAGTAGTCAACAGAAAATACAAAATGAGATAGTACAATTTTAAAGACATTCAGTAAAACTGAATTATTCCAAAAAGCCCTGAATTATTTTTCAGACAGATATGCTACTAAAAACAGGCCTAAAGCTCTTTCCACATCCAAAAGCCAAGACTTGCATTATGCAACACCTTAGTTATCTGTAATGTGTATCATGCTGAGCCATTCATCCAAGAATATCCTTTGCCTCCTTTAGGGTAAGAGGTAATTTAACCTCAGTACTAGCTCATTTCTCCCAAGATTGCCAGTCTTGTGAGAAATTACAAGATTAGCTTTATGATGAGAACAAATGTGCATTAGACAGTGAAATTTAACCCTACCTTCACCCTAGGGCTGATATACAACACTGAAGGAACAGTTTCTCTCCTAACCTATTGCAGTTTGATTAGGTAAAACATCTTAGTTGCTATTAAATGGAAAAATGTAAGTATTTTACATTCAGTAGTGGAAGCTTAAATATCTTATTGACAATCTTTTATTCCCTTAATATACTATTTCATTATAATGGCCAAAATCATTATGCAGAAATGCAGGAATACACTCCGGGAGTCAGCCTGAGTAATTCAATATCCTTCACTACCAATATATTATTTCCAATCTCATCTAATATTGTATCTCTCTCTAAGTCGTCTTTGGAGACCATAATTGTTCATTCTTTTGGTGAGGACAAAGCAGTCTCACACACCAAAGCCTTAGAACAGATACACATCACTGTACAGTTAGAATTTCTAAGTGCTCTGAAGACAAATGCATGCAGTGGGACAGAATTTCCACAGTGCTGAACAGAGCCAACAAGGTGAGTCAAACATTAACGGGTTTGTGCAGTTCTGGGTGAGCCAAGCCCCTGATGGTCCTTGGGGTTTGGTGCTCACGTAGAGGCACTGCTGTGCTTACAAACTGCCTGGCACTGGCTGCACAAGGATATTCGTTGGCTGGGCCAGGGACACTGGAAATGAAAGACTTCTCCTTAAAGGACTGAATAAAGCTCCCTCTGTACTATGACACATCGGGTGTCAGCTTTCCAACTCATGGAAAGTGTCAGAGGCCTGGTTCAAGTGGTAACTGGAGAAGACACTGAAGTAACAGCTTGGGATCTCTACATATGGAGGGGGGTGGAAATGACTCGACTAAGTTCAAGAGTTTTTCTAACCCCAGAAACTTCAGAGGTGAAGGAGTTTAGAATTCCCAGCCATGTCCACTCCAGTGCTTTATTTTCCACCACACTTGAGCTGAGCAGCCCTTTGCTCAGAAATTAAAGAATACTTCAATATGAGAAACTGGCACTGAATTCAGGTAAATAGGATGATCAAAATGAATGAATGAAATCAGAGGAACAATTTTATTCTCTGTTTATTCAAGCTAAATGCAACTCAGTCCCAAGTCATTTGATGAGATTTGTTCAAGGAGTGATTACATCCCAGCTAATTAGAAATAAAATCCACAATATACCAAATTTAACTCATCATTTTAACTAGGTCAGCAGAGAAAAGGTAAGCAGCTCAAATGCCACACAAAACAATGTTAGGAAAGCAATAAGGAATTTAAAAGTCAGAGGGCATCTTTTCTGCATATAAATAAACAAATGATCAAAAATGTGACCTATTGTTTTCTGATTCACAGTATTATTCTACACTTACAATTTGATCTTATGCTGGTTGAAGATGAAATGGACTTTTCTGATTTTTTTCAGAAACTAGTGCTTCTCATTTCATAAACACTAGAGTTCTTTGAATTTTTATTTTTGTCCTATTTCCATCCCATTGACAAAGAACATTCCCGGACATTTTGGCCCTACAGAAAACCTCAAGAAAACCACGCAGATTTCTGACAGAAAGCAATCAGCATTGAGACAGAATTTCAATACCACTCATACACTTAAGAAATTTGTTTTACTTAGATCAATTGGTGTTTGATAACAAAAGCATGCTTGGTCCCAAAAATCCCAATCATAAAGGGACCTAGCATTTGTCATACTTTCTTTATATATCAGATGGGTATTTTAAAACAGAAAGCTTCCTAATTTGGCAGTGGTGTCACTAATGTCACTTTGCAACACACATTATGCCAACATGGTGATAACAGTCAAAGGAGGCAAGTGCACTTTAAAAACAAGATGGGTCAGCTTTAGACAGGCAGCACAGAATAAAGGAAATCTGCCCAGCAGTCACCAGTAATTGTTTTAATGTGTAGTGACTGTTTTAAGCTAATAATACACTTTTCTACATCGTCCTACATCTATCTTTCCTATTCAGATACCTGCTTGCCACATCAGCCTCATGGCTGGTAACTTCTTGTTCACTGAAAAATCCCTGTTTACCTCCATCCCCTAAACATGAAGACCTGCTTTCTTTGGGCTTCCCTTTTCCCACAATGCTGACAAACTATTTCTTTCCTCTTTTTTTTTTTTTTTTTTTTTTTTTTTTTTTTTTTTTTGGTTTTTTTTTGGTTTTTTTTTGTTTTGGCTCAGTTATGGAAGCACACTCTAATACATCTTACTTAACTTCCTTTTCTCTGACCACCTCAATAACCATAGAACATCCCACATTGTTCCTTTGCTCTGTCCAGATTCAAAAGATCAATTTCACTGACCACTATTACCATGTTTCATTGATGCTGACATCGTCCAGTGGTGCAATATCAAAATTGATGGTCAAGGCTAACTGGGGTTAAGGATAAACTATGAAAAATCTGACCAAAAAAACATAAGAACCAATATATGAAATAAAGAATTTCTTCAGCTTGTTTGGTCAGTTCAGAATTTATCATCATCATCTTCTATGATTTGACACTTTTAAAATCAGAAGCTTCCTGAATGGGGAAGAGGGAGGACGTGGTAGTGAACAGTTGAACTGATAAATATATGGTTTTATATTCTTGATGGAATAGAAATCTGGCATGCTTTATTTCTTCCATTTGCAGCCAAAGAAAAAGAATCAAAAAGCCTGAGTAATAATAATTTTTAAAAATTAAGAAATCCAAGGAAAAAACCCTACAAATCAACTCCTCTCCCCCAAAGAATAAAATACACAAGAACATAATTATTCCACACCTGATATCTATTTTAGAGGGCAAGAGCTGTGCATTGGTACTGGACACAAGCTATTGAGGGTGAAACGACCAGGACTGACACTGCAGCTATGAAATGATGGTGCTCTCATTCTGTCTGGAATTTGGAAGAAACTAGAGCAACTACCTGGCTCCCCTCTCAAAACAATCCTGTTTGGACATGACTTGTTTCATTTTCATTTTAATCTTTTTTAATCACCCTTTCCATGGGGATGTTCTAATTTACTTTTAAAATACCTCAATACAAGTGACTTTGCAAAAAGCTGTGTTATGACTGACATTTTCAGATCTGCTTTTGCCAGGGCAGCATTTATTAAAACAAGCTAAAAAAAACCCTTTAAAATAATAGAGAATTGAACCACTCTGGATCAATTGTAAACCCCTGACCAATTTGTAAATAAATCCTTACAGCATACCAGCTAAAATTTAGTTATGCTTACAACTTAGTCAGGCTTTCCTATGGTGTTCTTGCAACTAAAACAGATTGTTTACACATCTATAGAGATTTTGCCCTTCTATTTTCTTCTGCCCCAAAGAAAAATACTCATTTTCCCTCTCCCCTTTCTGCCAATGGAGAATTGCATGTGAGATTTTTTTTCCTTTTCTGTACAAGTCTATGTGCAGAAAACTGACTAAATTTTGAGAACAAATAATCTTTCTTCATTAGTGGGAAGTGAAAGCTTCTATCCATGAACCTCTCACTCTTTCGAGTGCACAGTAAGGGCTAATAATGAAATAATTAAGCACACAAACAAGCATCAAGCTAATACCTAGTGTTGCAGCCATTCTTTCTCTATAACCATTATATTTCCAAGTAGTCTTCAATCTTTCCTATAAACAGCAGTGCAATATCTTGGGAGGGACAGCTTTTCTTTCAGACTGGAGGAACATTAGAAGGTCAATAGATATTTTTTTTTTTTCACCAATTCCTTGGTCTTATAATAGCACACCTGGTATTGTTACATCAATAGAGGTCCATTCTACTGTCTTTTATTTTGATTTAAATTAACATGGAACAGTTGGCAATGCACAACCTCAGTAGTTTACAGAAGTGCTATCTAATCTAAAAATACCAGTAGTACTGAGAACTATATGTGACTCTATCTTCACTTCTCCCAGAGTTTAAATAGCATCTCAGATGTCAGGGACAAGGCGCTGCACATACAGAGTGCAAGTTAAGGATAAATAGAGAGCTCCAGTGCTGCACAACTGTGCTTCAACCAGTCTAAGTTACATATCTAATAAACAATCTTGGAAAATATTGCATGTTTAGCAATAAACACCAACTTCCATTAAGGGGATTATTGTATTTGCCATCTCTGCAGCTACTGCCTAATTCACCCAGGGAAATAAAACTAGCTGTGTGAGAGAACTGCCTTTCTTCAGTTTCACACATAATTAAATATAAAAGAAAAAAAAATAAAAGCATAATAAATTTTAAGTAATTTTCAAAAAATTTTTCCTGATGTACAATAATGAGCTCTCACTAGAGAGTAATGCTTTGGCTTCCCAGAAATAAACTGAAGACAGACAGGAATCAGGATTTTTCATTGTTAGTTTAACAGCTTGAAAACCAGAGGGTGATCCCAGACAGCTACAAGCAGTGTCTCACCTCTCTACAACCCCTCAGAGCCCAACAAGTTTGAAGCTATTGGAAGATACTCAGTTCCAGGGACATCACAAGTAATCTTCTCTTATGAGAATCTTCACTGAATGGCAGCACTTATGCTACAAGTGCCACTTTGCAGGCATAAGGTTTGCCAGAACAGCATCTCTAGCCTTCCAAGAGGTTATCAAAACCTTTAGAGAAAGAACATTAGAGGGAAGCTGGGGAGCACAGAAGATCTCATTGAGAAGCTCCTGTCCAAAAGCAGGAAAGACTTGAAGTGGCTTTATTTTGTTTATATTTCCTAAGAAATAAAGGGAGAGAGAGAAAAAATAAACAGCAGAAATGCATGTGTAGTCAAGTAGGAGATACACTAAAGTCACGCTATTTGTAAATGCAAACAGAACAGGAGCTGCAGGGAAATACATCTGGATTCTCTGTTGATGGACAGCTTTCATATGACTGCAATTATTATTTCCTTCCTGCAAAATCTCCCTCACTGCTGGGACAATCACTGTTCTTTTAAACACAGCAGCACAGATAGAGTTTCTGAAAGAACTCCTAAAGAACAAAGGAAAACACAGATTTGGGAAACTTATATAGAAAACGTTCTTTTAAGAGTAATAGCTTATCTTTACAGACCACTGGAAATATTGAATAATCACAAAAGACATTAACAAGTTCCTATGAACTCCTGACTGGCATGTGGGTCAGATTCACTCCTGCAGCACAGGGGTGTGCAAAATTACATACAAGGAGGAATTATCATGGTGAACAACACCACTTCCATCACACTCCCCCAGGACTCCAGCTTTCAGTGGATAACAGAGGCTCCATCACAACCTTGCTGCCAGACACCATTTTATGGTGGTGAGGAATCAATTTTGCAGCTTCCCAAGCTAAACTCTGCCTCCAGCCCCTGGATGGATGCATCTCTGACTCCTGCCAGCTCCTGCTGATAATGTTCACCATCAACTGAGACCACACCCTGCACAACCTCTCCTACATTTCCCTGCACTGCCCAACTCACAGCAGGGATGACATTTCAGATTGCACAGGGGACTCATGCAGGGCTTCTCCAGAGGCTAAAACCCATTACTCAACAGTCTTTGATTAAAGCCAGAGCAACACACAGGTCAGAATCATACCTAACTCATGTGTTCTGCACAATAAACACACCAGGCATGTGGCTGGTAGCCAGCAGTTCATAAATTTGAGTACCACCTCTGCTGCCTTGGAATTTACAGCAGTCTTGGATGAGTTTTCCACGTGCAAGCTGGAAAGCTATGCTTAGAACCCAAATAATTTTATTTTTTGGATTATGCTAGACATAAAAATCCATATTTAGTTCTCTGTAATGTGTCATATCTACAGAGCCACACAACAGGCCAGAGGTCCAGTATCACCAGTGAACATAAGAAGTTTCCAAACAACTTCTAGCGAGCATCCCATCATGACAGTCCTTGCCTTACCATCCCCGCTGAGCTTCCCTGTAAGATAAGGTGGTGTTTGGATACTGAACAAAACTTTTAATGTGACTGATTTTCATCCTTATCCAGTAAACATGGATTTGGTGATTTGTGGAGTTTTTTTGTTTTGGTTTGGTTTTTTTTGTTTGGTTTTTTTGTTTTTTGGTTGTTGGTTCTTTGGTTGTTTTTGGTTCAGTTTTAGTTCTTAAACAGAGAATCTTTTCGCAAGTAAAGGTTAGTGGTAGTGGTTAGTTTTAAAGAAACCCTAGACCCTTTACCTTGGATTCTCAGATTGAATCTCTACATTCACATATGTATTTTCGACCTATGGTTACTAAATTAAGCAAACTGATTTAAGAAAGTGCAGGAGGTTGACAGTTACTCATTATTTTGTGAAACCAGCTCACATATCCACTGAATATTGTGTGGCCATGCAAATCAAATAGCATCATTTCACATTTATATTGGGCTTACTTTAGTAAACCCTCAGCACTGTGCACTATTCCCTGTAAACTATAACTCCATTTAATATTAAAGTTAACACTTCAAAAACAGTTTTCTAATTCAGTATGAACACTTCATAATTACATTTTTCTTAAAAGCTGTAATAAACTTTATTTAAGCAAGTGCTTCCCGTTTTATTGCCAACCCCAAACATTGTTCATTGGCAAGCACAAAGTGTCCTCTTGACACGATAATGAAAGTGCATTCATACATGTCAGCTGGAGCAATTATGTACTTCAGATTTATATGCAACAAGTATCATTCAGTCTTTTCTCCTGACACTTTCAAACATGACATGCATATTAAAATTAACCCTACAGAGTGAACGCAGTTCACTTCAACTGCACATTTGCCAAATCCCCCAGAAATTTGAGCATCAGGACAGAGAATAGGCAAAATCATTTTATAAACAGGCCAACTAATTCCATAACATATTCAGATGAACTTACTGTTGGTCAATTACCTCTGCAGTACATAATACAGGAAGAAGCAAAGAAAGCCTCAGAAGAGAGCCCTGGGCTGTATTAAGGTTTCAGAGTATCTCAAGCAGCCTCCCAGTGCCCTGGACACACAGGGTGAGTCCCTGTTCCTTTTCCTGGAGCATTTCTCCCTTCACTAAGCCTCATGGCCCAGTCCCCAGCAGTGCTTGCAGTCCCACCAGAGCAGGCTTGGATGGGAACTGAGAGCTGTAACTGGAAAGGCAGGTCACATCCTCCTGCCTGGAGCACAGCGATTGCTGGAATAATGCTGACTTATTGAAAATGGGGGAAAAAAAGTGATTACTTTAAAATTACATTTTAAAGGACAGTTCTTTTCTATACACCCCTGAGTGACCTCCAGTATATTCTATCATCAGAATTTACAGAAGAAAATTTGGATTGTTTCCCATTATTTCATTAAACTTTACATGTTTTTCTTTTTTCCAGTGACTCCAGCTGGCAAGAGACCAATCAAAATCCATGGAAAACCTTCTTCCTTGAAGAAGAAAAAGCCCACCTAACTTCATGGAAAGCAAAACTCCACAAGCACAACCTACTTTAAATGGAACTCCCAGCTGCAGCACCAGATGCCCCAGGGCCCCAGTTTCCACCTGAAACTAATTTGTCTAATGGTACCTGTTATTTCCTCTTTTACAGAGCTGTTCTGAGGATCACCCATCACCTACAAAGCACCCCATGAATCTGAAAGGAGATAAACAGGAGAATTGCTGGTGTTCTGTTCACAGTGGCACCTGGAATGACTGATTAGGAGCGTGCCTTCTACCAAAATACATTCTTACAGGACAGAATCCCACAGCAGACACTGGAACTGCTTATCTCTGCTTCATCTTGCCCATCCTCTAGATCCAAGCAAACCAAAGTACCCCAATAAATCTCAATGTCTTGCTTAAAATACCCAGCACAAAATGTCACCAGACACCACACTAGAGGGAAGCAAGAATGAGTTTATCCTTCATTTCAAGGAACAAAGGGATTCTGTTTCTAACAGACCATGAGAACTGACAAACTCAACCATTACCAATTATAGATCTGCAATAGTACCCAGGGCTTGAAGAGTAAAACATATTATTGATATAGCAGTTAGGGCTCAAAAGTGTTTCAAGAAACAAAGAAAAACTGAAATAATTCATACAGAATTGTGTTACCTGAAGAATAACCACGTAAGTAAAAAAGATAAGCCAAATTCTAGTTGGCCTACATACCAAGGAAAACAATGCACATTGAAGCAACAGGCTCAGGCAAACTACAGCCCTACCCTGCCACAGGCACTGGGTTTCAGTCTTAACTGCTTCAGTTCCAACCACTCCTGCTTGGTGTTATGACCCTTAGTTTTATTAATTTTAACTATTTTTCTATTTTAATCTACATTTCCATTGTCACTGGAAGCAAACTTTGAAAATTGCAATTAAGATGGCAGGTGGAAAATAAAAAAAAAAATAACACTTAAAATTTAATGCTTAATTTCCTCTATGGGAACTCCAGAGGCACAAGTAATGGTTCATTGGAAACAAGTCATTATGCTAAACATCTAAGGACAGAAATAATCTAAGAAGCTCCTGACTTCTTATGAGCTTGTTTACAACAGGATTTGGCTTTGGAATAATTTATAGACTTTAATGTTGTCTGCAATTACTTCAGTGAGAAAAAAGTAACACCACACATGCATACACACAAAAGTACCCTGCATAAAATAACTGTGCACCTGTCAGGGAATATACTTTATCTTTCTGATTCTATACACCCTAATTTTTTCAAGAATAACGGGGAGGAAGAATGTGATTAAGAGTGCAAAGCATAATACAAAAAAAAGTCTCCAGCTTTGTTAAATTTGCATATCTTTGGGTCAGACATTATCTATGAAATTACACAGATTTGATAGAATCACCTTGACAGATGGTTCACACAAACCAGCTTCAACAAGTTAAACCTCTTTATTTGTATTTCTTTTGAAAAATAATAAGAAACATTGTTAAATTAGTAGTAACAACAAAAAGTTCTATGGAATTATGCTGCTTTGCCAAAAACTGGCCAAGTCTAAAGTACATAACTACTCAGTCAGTGATGTAGCACAGGACACACCTAGCAGTGTTCAGGGTCCCAGCTGCAGGGCCATGGGGACCTACCCTTTATTGGGTAAGAAATGCAAGGGTCTTGTCTCATCAGAAATCACCTGAGATCATTCCTATCCAGACAGGGACTCCTGTTGTCTCCATAACCCACACAGAGCTGAACAGGGAAGGGCACCTCTCACCACAGACCTGTGATGGAACCGCAGCTCCCACCATGCGTTCATTTACATTTGCTGCAGATTATCTGTAGGTTTGCTGTGACACCAGCTATAGCTCACTATCACTCTTATGATTCTCAGCTGCCAGCCAGAATAATTTTTTCCAGTTGTTAGATGCACACTCAGATCTGGCTTATCCACTGTATCATCAGTATATCCCCTGGAAGAAAAGCTTTTAATGGAGTTTTCCAAAATAAGACAAGAAGCAAATCCCAAAAGAAATGAAAGCTCAGCTTTCATGTATTGTTTTGATTCTCACTTCTGAGTAAATATTTGTCGAACCACAGACTGGCACATCCAAGCACCAAACTCCCCTGTTTATCAATAGGTCAGCTCCATGAGCACAGAGCCACAATGCAAGGTCCCTGGGGCTGTCTTTGAAGCCACCTTACCCTGATACAAAGATGACATGAATAGAAGAGAGAAAGAATTTTATCTATTTGAGAGCTCAGAGCTTGAACACTGTTTAAATACAAACAAAAAAAAAAAAAGGCAACCAAGAAACCAGCACTAAACAACTTGACAGCAGTGCCAAGATATACTGAGTTATACATAACAGGTTTGCAATTGGAAACGTTTTTCTCCATGAACGTGGAATTTTTTCCTAATTTTGTTATTTTCACCATGCTATAGACTCCTGACAGCACTGTCTTTTCAATTACAGTTGTTTTTCAAACATATCCTTTCCCTGGCCAACTTACCTGTAGAAGTATAATCAGGCTAGTAGAAAATCTTAAGTTTTTGACAATATTTAACTCATTTGAAAAAAAACTGTGAGTATGTAAGTTTAACAGCAAACCTGAGAAGAGTTGTCTTTTCTCCCATATAGATTAACAATTCACAGGATCCAAGAAGTCCCTGGCTTTTATAGGTGAGATATGCTCTTCAAAACACATGAGAACCTAACATTGTGGTTTATAAAATAACTCAAGGTGTCCTAGGGAAATTCATTCCCATGCACTATGGGGCGTATTTCAGTATAGGCAGTGAGTCTGGGCTGTGGCAGAGCTGCCCTGCCCACCCAGCTTGGGTACAGAGGGACGAGCCCCTGGCACAGCACAGCACAGCACAGCACAGCAGCTGCTCTGTGCACTCTCAGTCCTGCTCACAGCTGTGCTCCACAGACAGCAGAAGGCACCTGAGCACAACCAGAGAACTCCAGCTTCCAGACTTCAGCTTTTCATTATCATGCAACAATCTAAAGATAGGACATACAGAGGAATAGAGCAGACTTTCCTTCCTCCGAGAAGCCAAGCTGCAATGGACCATGCACAGTAAAACTAGAACACAATCTAAACATCCAAATATGGAGTCAGTTGTTCAGATCATTAGCAAAAGCTTCAGAGTTCTCTGCTGAGATGGAATGAGTACTGATAATTATTTTGTTATGCAAACTAATTCCCCTGGGTGTCATCTGTCTGTTAAATTAACGTATTTAGGATTTGAACTAAGGCTGTATGTAAAATAGAAGGCAGACTACAAGGAACTGGTACTTAACAATGGCATTAATACAACTTAATTCTATTAATCATGTGAGAGGTTATAGAAAGCTTTTCATTCCCACATTTAGAATGGGCCAAACATTCTCACCTCCCCTTAACTCTTTTGTCATCCCCATTTAATTCCAATTTAATTTCTTTACATTACATTGAATGGCATGAAATGCAGGTAAAAGCAGACAGGCCTTTCCAGTAATCCTCTAAGACAGAGTTGTTTTTAAGAAGATTTTTCCCTGAAGAAATACACAGCTTTCCTTTCCCCCAACCTGTTTTCAAAATCCTTTATTCTCAGCTCAGTAAAAGGCAAAGGATCACTGATCAGAGCAAAACTGCTGTAGTTGTATGAAAGACGCTGATGGTAAAATACGGTTCACTAGCTGAAGTATATTGAGATGGGCCAGCAGGAAATGAGAAACATTCTACCTGTCTGTTTCTTGAATCACTTGGCTCTTCACACAGCTTTCTTCATGGCGTCTTTATGATGTTGTTCTTTTTGCCTTTCTATTCCCCAGTTGAGAGACATTTCTAGGTTCATTTCAGTAATGTCAGAATAATTGAATCAAAACCAAGAACGAAGTATTACAAGAGCTGTGTCTTGACGAATTTATTATTAGAGTAAATGATAAGAGTTCTTAAATTTCCCAATAGACCCCTCAAGTGCAAAAACCAAGCAGAAGGCATACAGAAAAACACACACAATAATATTAATACTGTCTTCACCTTTCCCAAGTGCTTATGCTTATCATATATAATTCTACACAGAAGGGATCAGAGCAGATGCTTATTGTTTTACATTGTTACCAAGTCAATTATTCTACCCTAAAGCCTGGTTTCAACCACTGTAAATCAGAAGTGATTCCACTAAAAGCATCGGGTGCCATGCTCACATAAATCTGAAAAAGGAAAAAGCAGGGCAGGCTCCTGGCCTTGAGAAAGTTCAAGGGGAACCTGCCTAATGGTTCTAAAGTCACATTCTTTTATATCATTTGCTTTTATCAAAGCTAATGAGAGCCCGACTGCAGATCTGCTGGAAAAAAATAATCATGCAGAACACAATTTAGGCAATACTCCAAAATACACTGATAAATTGTTGGTGTTACAAATTACACAAGCAAACTGATTGTCAGCTTCAACAGCTATGAGGAAACAGAGTAATATTTAAGGATATGTCTATACTTGATTATATTTATTTTTAAAGGCAATAAACCCTGGAAATTTCAAGATGGAAAAGGAGATCCCAGTTCTCAATGATTTGTTAAAAATAGTAAAAGGATAAAACAAGATTCCCTCTGAACTTTAGTGTCACACATCAGAAGCTTCCCAAAAATTTCTCTGACATGCTCCTGTTCTGAGACAATATAAATTTACTGTTACGTCAAATGAATTAGTTACACACAGTTAAAACAGACTTTGTCAGTGGTCTAAATTTAGGATATTGGCCTGTGGCAGATTTGAGTTGAAATAAACGTGCTATACAATTTTGCCTTTGCATGAAAATTATAGATGAAGAGGCCAAGACATACATAATTCAAATTCTCTTAGATTTTTTTTAGCTGCCTAGAATAGTATTTCTAAGACAGACTGAAAAATGGTGCACCATTTGAGTGATAAAATGGTGCATTTTATCACTCAAATGGTGCTTAGAGGATTGGCAAAGACATGTTTCGAAACAAATATGCTCACAATATTTGAAATGAATACCTATATTTTATTTCAAATTTTGAAGAGGAGAGAGAAATTTTATTTTGTTATCTATTTTTCTGCATATTGGCTTATGAATTCAGGACATATGGATGTAACTGCATTCCTGTTATCTAATGTATTAGCAAGTACTGTGCATACTGATACAGGACATTTTGGCAGAGTTTATAGAGGGGTGCAACACTGCAGCCTGGCTGCTTGGCTTTAGCAGCCTAAACTGCAGTCCCAAGGGAAGCTGCACAGCCTAGTGGCTTAAATGAAAATTTAAGCCTATGCATTTCCGTGGCTTTTTTCCTGAGTTCTGTACAACATCCAGTGCTTTATCACACATTTTAAAAGAAGAAATGGGTGGGAGTAGTAAAAATAAATAAAGGAAAATGGAATAAAATGCTGGCCATATTTATGGAAATAGACCATATGAGTGACAGGAAGTCCTAATAGATTCTGTGTTAAGGGAATGGATTCTGTAATTATGGCGGACTCTCACTCCAGCGAGACATTTGAAATTCAGGCACTAGTATGGTGATACCACAAAAAAAAAAAAAAAAAAAAAAAAAAAAAAAAAGCACAGTTAGTTCTAAAACATATTAGGAGATATAGGAGATATAGTCCCTCTACAAAAAGCAAAAGATGAACATACCAAAAAACAGCAAAACAAGATTTGAAATCCATCCTTCCTGCAATTCTATCTACCCACATTTAGGCAAGCAAAACATAATTTAAGTCTGGAACAGAGAAGGGGATCCTAGTGTTACATTGCTTGCCTTCAGAGAGGAAACTAAAGTAGCTGGTTAAAATAAAATGAAACAAGCTTCTCTTCTTAGTTTGACGTATGTTCTTCTACATGTGCAAGTACAGAGACGTGGCTGTAATCTGAAAAATTTTAAATTGAATATGAGAACCATTGCTTTTGATAATTGGCTTATCATAAACATAGCTCCAAAATTGTGGATTAAGCTTATAGTCCTTTTATCACTCATAATGAAAAGCTTTGTTTCTGTAGTTTTAAACTAATTGTAAATGTATCATTTGGAGGCTGAACTCTGTGGTTTGGGGGTTACTGAATTCTGACACTTCGTTTCTCATCAGAACCAGGCACTTACGGCACATCGTGACTTCACTCCTTCTCTTTAATTATAAAATAGTGTTCAGCACTGCCTTTTGCAAACCATGATCTTTTGTATATCTCCTTCATAATTAGAAGAAAAGTCCTAGCCCCTCAGCTGACAAGCAACATTACAGGCCTGTCAGGTTTCTGGTGATAATGTCTTATTCTACAATGCCATATGAATAGCTGTCCTTTGAGGATCAGAAATGTACAATATGCACGGCTTCAATGTGTAAAGATAAGATTAAACTACAAGGAAGGCAATTAAATGCTTAGATCACACTAATAAAAGTATTTCCTGTGTTTACCCTGGTGTTATCATTGCCTACAACATTGAGCAGTGTGTTTGTTTTGCTGACTAAAACATGAGCTGAAAACTCAAAAAGGGATTAAGAACTTCTTTTTCAAAGAAGATAGCTCAAACTACTTTTGTTCACTCCCTTTTTATTCTGATGTATTGAAAAATTTTGCATTTCAAGGGACAGATCTCTGTGTAGAAGAAACATCAACTGTCTACAAACAAATCAACATGCATTAGAGTCCTTTGAACTTTGATATTTCTGTTGAAAACTGTGGCTCATTTTATAGCACTAATGATTTAGTATTTTTCTTCTTAAAAACATATTAACATATTAATAAACCCCATATTTATTTACCTTTATTTGACCATCATGTCCTATAACTGACACTGATGGAAATCAGAGCCTCTCCAAGCTTAGTAAGTTTCTTATATAATATGGCACTAGAAGTGGTGCTGAAAGGTACCTGCTCCTGCTCAAATGTAGTGACATTTATGGCTCTTTTTATTCTTTGTTTTAAAAGATTCCTTGACTCTTTTTGATTGCTACTATCTGTCATATTAGTCAAGTAGGTTCCAAAGCAAAAGAGGAAATAAATTAGCTGGAAATCTATCTTTGAATTATTTAAAATTTGAAGATTTTTGACTTAGTAGTCATGGGCATGTTACCTAGCAATATTTCAGAAAAAAAACCTAAGAGAGACTAGAAAAAGGTAATTCAATATAGTGGGGAGGAAAACAATCCAAAAGAGTGGGAGAAACCGGGAAGGCTGCTCAGCATTGGCAGAGCATCAGTTCACTGTGTGTGAAGACGGTGCGGCCAGCAGGGCCACCCCTGCAGAAGCACCAGTGCTGCAGAGGAGGCAGAGCTTCCTGTGCACCATGGCAGGACAGGCCTGTGGCCCCTCAGCCTCGTCCCCTGGCGCAGCACTCACAGCAGGGAGGAAAGCTGATGCTCCACAGCCCACCCTGCTCAGGAAGCAAAGGACAGCCCTAGTGTACTGCTTCAGACTGACCAGCCCAACAACCCCTATTAACTGTCGCAGTGCAAATGATACTCAAATAGTTCATAAGCTACAACTGACTTGTTTACTAAATCTTTAGGTCTATAAATTACTCTCTGAAGGAAGTGTGTCCACCATTTGAGTTATTTAAAGGGAGGATGCATAAAACACAAGAAAATATTCCGTGGGGATAAGCCTATGCTTACAGGAACATCAACTACCTTATCTATTAAGGCTGTTTGATGTCCAGAAGATGAGTCTGATTTACATGAAGATTAAAAATAAGAAGTTATTTGAACTGTTTTCTGTTTCTGCTGAACTGTTAATACTTCTTTACAGCAGAAATAAGATTGGGGGTGGTTCTGCTTTTTAAACACAAAAATGGAAAGAATTTGAAAAAACTACACCAAATTTCTTTTATTTTATGTGGAATGTGGTAAAAGAAAAGCCAAAAGATCCCTTTCTTGAAATGCAATTATTTAGTTTTGGTGGACACTGAAAAGTATCTGACAAATCTATTTAGCACATATATAAAATAAAACTTTATTCAACAGAAGAGAGAAAGGAACATGATCTTGTGAAACACATAGTGATGACACATTACAGAAACACCTGCCTATTAAGATCTAGAACTTATGTGAAAGAATTCCTGCTTGTTTTGAGGATAAACAAAACATAAATACACGCAATAAAATTAAATTTTCAACATGCCCCATGTAGCCATCAGCAAACTTACTTGGAAGCTGGTAACATTTTTAAGTCAGAGTTCTGCCTGGCTTGCTCATTTTTGATGCTTAATGCAAGCTATATTTTTTTTTCCTTTTTCTTTCTTTAGAATCAGGGCAAAACATCTCCTAAGCAGTCACCTACTGACAAGCAATTACATCCAATTGTATAATAGCAAAGAGCTGGAAGACTATTCCTCTATGAAAAGAAATATTTTAAATTGTTGGTTTTGTTGCAAGGCTTTTAATGTGCTGCATATAAATCCATATATGCAATTACAGACACAGTGTGGCCACATGGTAACTTGATTAAAATTTTGATTAAAGGAATTAAAATAATCATGTTTTACACTGATATACTGCAAGGAATGCTTCCATCAAATCTCCATTTCATGTGTCAGCAACCATCGTTAGCACCAGAGCTCTGACAAGGCTGTGCTGTTCCATTCACTGACAGCATCCCCACCAAAATTAGGATCTTGAAACTCTGTTAAGAATCTGCTTCATTTCCATGTTAAGGCAGTGAGATTTCTTTGGTGAGCTTTGCACATGTGGGTATTCCTCTAGTGAAGATAATGCAATACCTTCCAAAGACCAGGATTGCTAATGTGCTTTCTGTGAGAATGGAGGGGGTAAAAAACCAAACAATATCCAAATGAGTATTTTGCTTCTTGTTCAGAGAAGCTGAGAAGAAACTCTTGTTCAGAGTTTACACATTAAAAAAAGATTCTCACAGCTGCCAGCAAAGCAAAACAATATCTGATACCTACTGGAGAATCACTGTCTGTTCAGCCTGCTCTGTCAGCTAAGATTGTTCAGAACCATTAAGTGCCTCATAGTGAACAGAGCAAATATAATTCCTTGCTTTAATCACAGGCAAAGAGTGGCATAATGACCTTCATCAACAGTTGGCATTGCCAGTCAATAGCTGGTAGTAGCTTTAACCTGCTTTGTTACTGGTGTCAGATGTAACATCTGTTTTATACACAGAAAAGTCTTGGAATTTCTACATCAGTCATAAATGGAGCTAAGCCTGACCAGTGGATTATCAGAGAAAGCAGCCTTACCTTCTCTCTGCCACAAGCTTTGTGTAATCTTAACTCCCTCTCCTGAAACTGAAGGAACATAGTTCAGCTATTTATATTTCGACTTGCATCATCATACAGTGAGGGCAACACCTGTACCTGTGGTACCTAAAATTGATTTCAGGAGCAGAAAGACCTCACTGCCTGGGACTTTTGTTGAGAGTAAGCCCATTTCCTGCAGTTTTCTCAAGAAACCTAAATACTTATAGAAGCTTAGATAGGGTCAAATTAAAATCCAGACATTTATATCATGCAATGTAGTGTCCATAATCCTACACATCCCTTTGGAACTCAGCTTTTTGTCCCTCAGTTTCTAAAATGCTTTTAAAAAGTCAGTGGCAAACCCAGCTCTTTTATTTTTTCTAAAGAGAGTAATTTAGTTTCTTCCATTTTCATTTGAAGATAAACTTCCAAACAAAAATTGAGCGTGGGACTTGTAAAACTGCCAAGATACATTTTCCTGAAAAATGTTGCTTTTTCATGATTTCTCTCACTCCCTGTTAACTTAGGATTCCTATTCAAGTTTGGAAGATGGAAGTTAACAAATAATCTTCAGTGGCTCTCCTAACCATTTAAAGGTCACTTGAGAGTGTCTGATTGGAATGATTGTAACTGAGATTAGTCTTCAGCTGATGAGAAATAAAATGAAAAGGGCAAGTTGTTCAGGAATATAAAGGAGACGTGCCAGAGAGTACTTGCCTTGTTTCTGTATAAAGCAACACATATTCTCCTAGGCACTGGTGTAGTGAATCTGTAATAATTATTATAGTAAACAATACCTTTTTTACATCAATTGTGTTTTCATTCATAATCTACATTCAAGATCAGGGTTTGCTCTGCTCCTTTTAAAAGCACTTTCTTTAGAAATTTTAGAAATAGATGTATATAGAGACCTCTTGAAAAGAAAAATTTCTATGAGCAATTCCAGTCACCAACGTGGAAGTTTCTCGCTATGAGGATAAGAATGCACATTATGTAATATATAACTACATTTGTATAGTATAGACCCTGAACAACTGACTTGTTAATTTTGCTCTTACTTCTATTTTTTGTGGGGCAGCAAATGTTCTGTCAGCCATTATCTTGAGAAAAATTGTAACTGATGGGTTCATTTTCATTTATGCCTAAGGAACTTTCACATAATTGTAAGCTGGAAAATATTAGATAATTAACATTGGTGATAAAACTGCCTTCTACTGATTACCCTGTTCCACATATATGCTTAATTGTCAACATTGAAATAGCTTTAACTGCAAATAGACATCGTCCATTAGCCAACAAGACTGCTCGATGGGAAAAACACAGACATTTTTGCTGTTATTTGGAGGATGAGAAGAGAATAATTATCATTTAAATAGGCAGTTTTACTTTTCTTTTCCACTCACAGGCCCCCCCCCCCCCCCCCCCCCCCCCCCCCCCCCCCCAAATACCTGTGTTTCATTTTGGGGGACAAAGAAATAACATTGTTTACAATAACAGGAATACTGAATTCTCCTACTGCTCTGTCCATCCAGAACCGTCAGAGTGTTTTGCAAAGATAAAAAAGAAATATATTCATTTCATTTTTGGAATGGAGGAAACAAACACACAGAGGAGAAACAATTCACCATGTGGCTGACAGGGTATATCTTGAGTTTTAGTGAGTAAACCTTACAGCAGAGAGCTGAAATAGAGAGAACACAGAGTTCTTGGATCCACATGGAAAAAAATTTCCCACATAGATCACATTCATTTAAAGCAGAATAGGGACATGGGGGTGTCTCTAATGCACTGCTCCCTCTGCCTTGCATCCCAGTTACAAACACCAAAGAAAACACAGCATCTATAGACCTCTCTGTGATCCCTTTGTGTGCAAAATTTCTGATTGGCCTTGGCATCCTTTGCTTCAAAAAAGTGGGTGACAATTAGAGTGAATCTTTTGGTAGAGAGGCAGAGAAAAGGGCTCCATTTTTGGTGCATGTTTCTATGGCTCTCCCTTTGGTCAGTCTAACAGTGTCTGATTTCTGACAGCACTTCTTCCTAAAAATCTCAGAAGGCTGTTTTGATGCCAGTGACCAGAACAGTTCCAAGAGGAGCTGAATGAGCCTCCCAAATGCAAACCATTTTCAACTGGGTGCATTCAGTCCTACTCCCTCTACAGGTTCCATTTAATGACAGAATTATATTCCAAGCTATTGAGCATTTGTGTTCACTCAGTCTAGTGTTTCAGCCTGCTCTATCTATCACCAGGGTTATTTCCCTGGATGGCTGTTTCATATTTTATTAGAAATGACAGCTCTATTATTAACAAGAAAAAAAATATAGCATGAAAGAAAAATAGGAGTACTAGCTCTAAGATCCAGGTGCTGAAGGATGTGAAACTTTTATCTGGTGACACATAGGAAATGGCTGGATCTGTAAAATATTTTCTACTTGAATGGTTTATTAAAACTGACACCAGTACAACAATTACTACCAATTATTTTGTCAGTGTCTATTCCTTTCAAAGTGAGAAATTTAGTAGTAGCAAAAAATACATAAAACCTTAAAGTGGCTGAAGACTATTTTGCTAGGGGTCACTTCATTGCTCAAGGATTTGGTAAGCATGGAGGAAGAATTTTCTCTCCAGATTACTGGTTCAAGCCAATATCTGATATAATCACAGAAATAAATCCCAGCAGGTATTTTATGGTAGTGTGTATAGGTTTCTAACTATATGATCCACTGGTTAATAAAGCCTTTGGTGCAAGAAGTTACATTTCATGCTTGGGTCAAGCCTGTTAAGTCTATTAAGGTCTCAGTTGCCTCCTGTATGGACCACCAAGGCCCAGAAGAAATTACAAAAGCTACTGGCCTGGGGCTACTTCTGTGTTCAATACACATCTTACAGATATATGAATCTGAGAGCAGTGCTGGCCCTGCAGGGGAGGGGTGAAAAAAAGCAAAGCCACTCTAACTTTGAACCAAACATAGAATAAAAAGTTACCTTATTTTGATATAGAGGTACTTGAAGTAATACATTTTTACAACTCTCATTTCCAGGATTTAAAGCCAGAAAGATCCATAAGATCATATTGACCTTGTGTGTTTCACAGACCATTACATTTCACCCAGTTATTCCTGCACTGGGCCAAATAACTTGTATGTGATTAAAGCATTATTTTCAATCTTAACTTTGCAAACACCAGCAGAGAATCCACCACACCCCAGAGCTTCCGTTGTATGTTCCAGTAGTTAATAGCCTCCTCTCCCATATATATTTCATATTTAACATCCAACCTCAATCTGTCTAGTTTCAGCTTTCAAACACTCATTGTGTCACCATTTTCTGCTGGATTAAAATAATTTTTTACTCACAAAGAAATTGTGTAATATAACTAAGGTATTTCAGGACTAAATGGGAGAGTGTTTTCTCCATTCCTCAAAGGGTTTTAACTGAGTTTAAAAAAGACATATTACAATAACAATTGGGTACCAGCAAACCTGGCCACATTTTCTAATCCTGTTTAGAAAAAAGCATTCTTTTTGCCATCCTACCTAAAAATGGTCACAATGGAACAATCTTGAATTATTTCCATTCTGAAAAAAAGCAGGCAAAGATTATATTACACACAGAGGAGCAAAGGAAATGAAACAGAAACAACTAAACCAAGGAACAAAAGGAAAAAGGTCTGAGAATCATTTTTAAGGACAGAGCTTGAGAAGGACATGAAATTAAGGCCACAATCTTATTAGCATTCAAAACTTCCGGTTGCTCTTGCGAATGTCCTCAAGACTCAAGAACAAACAGGATTTTGCAGGCACACAATAAAAGCACAGATGTTTGCCTTGACCACAAAGCAACCACCCTGAATGACATACTAATATTTTTAAATGCCTCTGACATCCATGAAAGATATAATTTAATAAGTCCAGATTACACATTAATAAATATCATCATCCGAAATTTTTCATGAAAGATGATAAAAAAGGGAAACATTTCAAACGAAAATTTGAGAAATGTATTCTTGTGAAATGAAACATCACCAAGAGCTTAGAAAGCCTTAGAAAGCCATGTGGCATTCTTGAAAAATAAACCTAAATTCTAGGATACAGGACTGTTGGGGTTGGGTTGTCACAGCTAAAGCCAACAATTGGAATTAAATGATTGTTGGGAGCTTGGTTTTGATTATCCTCCCACCTATTTAGAATCACGACCACCAATCCACAAACTGAAAGGAAAGTCAAGTGAAAAAGAGGAAGAGCAGGTGCCAGGTAGAACAGGAAAATGCAACATCTAAACACAAACAGAATTTCCAAAGAAATAAATATATCCTTACAAAACTGAGAATAAGTTAACAGAGGCTAGCACTTGCTCAATATATCCAACATTTCAAAACTTGCCTAAACACATATTTTCAAGACAATATTACACTAAAAACAAATCATTCCTACCCAGCAATGCAAACCTTGGAAGGGCAGCAAGCCTATCTACTTTTTCAACTCACATAAGCATTTCCTTCTTCCCTTTATTTCAAAGCCTGCATTTATATCATCACAGTCCTTCAGTGAATAGTTTGATGCAATACCAAGTATTGTTACTGCTGCCATTCAAGCCAGAAGCTCCCAACTGTACACCAACTGATAAATATTATCTTGGGCTGCAAACACCTATATTCATTTGCATCATAACAGCAGCCCATTTATCTAAAGAGAAAATGATAATTTGGGGTTGAAGGGCAGAATGACAGTAAAATTAGTAAACCTATTGGAATACTTTCTAGGTTTCCTTAATCCTGTACCGTTGTACATATATGACTTTAGATTTTAACTACACTTGGAACTCTGCCTCTTTTCTGTTAAAATGAGTCTTCTAAAGCAAATGGTGACGGCAGAAGAGTTTATTGCTGATGAATCTCCGAGTACCAATTCTCCCAGCGGGTGCAGCTCAGAACACTTCCGAGATATTCTTGTGCACATTAGGATTTCTCAGGCCTGAAAGTTCAATGCAAAAAGAAGTGGTATGTTCTCATGCCTCAACCCCTAACTTCGTTTGCATATGAATAAGAGTCGTCCTTTGGAAATTTGCAGCAACAATCTAATGTATGCGGAAGAAATTGAAAGCACTGACTCCTGTAGATCAGGACTTCAATAGCATTTTTAAAAGACTTCAGCTAACAAAATCGAACCACATAGGCATTTGGTAAAAGCAGCATTAGTCCAAGTTGCTGGCGTGCATAATTAGGAAATACTGCATGTGCTGTGTATGCCAGGCATCCTGGAGCAGCCTCAGCCTTTGGCAGGCCTTGCAGTCTTTCCGGAGGATACAAACCACCGAGTATTTAAAAGCATTCATTAATCCAAAGAGTCTCATTTACTGATTGCTCAGCTCAGGACAACTTATTACTAATTTCCAGAAGCACCTTAGACCTTATCACTTGAGTGATAGTGAAGAATTACTTGTGACAGTGATTACAAAACCTCTGATCTGCTCTGAGTTCCCACAAACATACTATTCAGTGCCACCTTCTCTGGGAAGCTAGAGGAAGATTTCGTGCTGGATATTAAGGCTTGATCTGCAAAACTTCTTGGAGGACAAAAATCTTTTTCAGGAATGCAACCCTTCAGGATGTGAACAGAAGCGTTATTTCAAACTTGCTTTCAATTTGCGAGCAGAACAACTTTCTAATTTACTTCAGGTTAGGTCAACCAATTCATCAGACAGATTAAAGTCCCTGCATCTGCTAAATCACTTTTGTGGAAACTCGTTTTGGAGCACAAGCACAAAGATTTGCAGGCAGTTTTGAAGAGGCAGCAGAGAGCAGTGATGATCAGCCAAGTGCACCACTGAAGATGGTCTGAGCTACAGAAATTGGCACTGATTATGGTAGATTCAGGCACTTTCCCAGTGTGTGCTGTGAAATATATTCAACCACTTCAGGCAGACCCAGGGAAAGATGCACGACTGCAGCTTAATTGAAGAATAATTGCATCTGCACATCCTGGCACGATGAGTCAAACCACTGGACATTGTAATACAATTGCTGCACTGTCCCATTTTTTCTGTGGATACTCCCCTAGACAAACCTGCCAGAGGACCTTGGCAGAAATGAATTTGAATACCATCCTGATGAGTTGGAGGAGTGGTTGATATTATTTGGAGACAAGAAGAATTGCAACACTATTTTGAAATATAAGCTTAATAAAGAAAACAGTAATTGCATGCTTATAATTTCACTGATTACAGAACACAGCTTGCAGCTTTCCAAATTATAGCTTACAGAAATGGTATCCTGAATCTTTTAATCTGTGTTTCTTTCTAAGCATTCATTCATGTGACTTGTCCCCCCACAGTAGAGTATGAATTTTGTAAAACTGCTTTTATACAGTCCATAATTCTTGAAGAAAAAAGAAAACTATTTTTCTTTAAAAGGCATATTCTCAGGGTAGATGATGCTCTGTGGGAGGCTCAGCCAGTTGCAGTCCATCAGAGCCCCATACTGTTCTAGCCTCTTTGATTTAGCCAAGTAAATCTCATGAATCTAACAAGTAGCATCCAAAAATATTTGGTGTTTGCAACAGCAGAAATTTAGTAGCAGTATTGTATAAATTAAGAAGAAACAGGCAAAGAGGTGACTCTACATTTTTCTCCTTCAATAAGAGAGTTAAAAGCACAGTCAAGGAATCCAACCCATTTCCTAATTCAAAGCACAAAATACATTCCTGTTCTAAGGTTGTTTAATGTATGCTGTTGGTGCAAATATTGGTCTTCTACAAATCGATTTGCTTTATGAAGAGACAAGGCAGAAGTATTAAAAAAAAAAAGCCCATCTTTGTCTTTTACTTGGAACTACAATGTACAAATCAAAGCCAACACTTGGAGTTCTGACAGTTACATTTTTGTTTGTTTTCAAAATAGCATCCCTTCTCTTGGATGGATGAAAGCTCTTTCCCTGCCTGGAATGACTTTTATCAGGAAATACAGACTAAATATTCCGTGCCTCACTCATCACTTGTGGTAGCCAAATAAATTACAAAATTACATCAGTCCAAAGACCTTAAAAAATATGAATGTTTTGGTAGGAATTCCCTGTCTCTTAAAGTAAAATTTATTTATTCCTTCTTAGTTTAAATACCTACACTAATTGCAGATATTGCATTTTTCTTTCTTACAGTTACTAAATCCTACAGGCAGGTAGTCATCCTCAGGCTCATCACCAACAAAAGACCTTCTGGAGATTATCAGGAGAGTTTTAGTAAGGTACAGCACCAAGAATTTGTCACCATCTTCTCTCAAAGCAGCAAATGAAAACTTCATCATCCCTATTCTCTTCAGCAGGATTTCCTCCTAAAATCTGGTCTACCAAAGCTCCCTGGATAACAAAGTTCAATTAAGATTTGATGCTTGTTTCAATTTTAAGGATCACTCAGTCTCGAGCTCCATTCAATCCCGAACCTTTCCACTCAGAACCATTTTAGCTTTTTCAACTTATTTTATCATGGTCTCCTAAATATATCCCCAAAGGACACTTGTTACAACCTGAAAACCAAACAAAGCTGGGATTCTTAATGAAAAAATCAAAAAACCTCACATAATGGTGAATTACTTAATTCAAAGTATAGCAAGAATCAACATAACAACCAGCACAAACCATGTCCCTCCTATTCCCTGCCTTTCCCAGTGCTCTCTTTGCTTCATATGCAGAAGCAGAACCACTCCCACCAAGCACCTGCTTACCAAAAACATCCCCATTAACTCAGCATCTGTAGCTTACTGACACAGCTCCTCCTACAACAGCAAAGCAAGTTCTTGTTCCAAACTATCCAGGATTTTAACTTTCTTACTCATTCAGTTATTGGCTGAAGCCAATGATTAAGGAACAAGAAATATCAGCAGACAAAAAATAAATAGAGTAATAAATGCTAAAATATATTTTGAGATAAAAACCACCAGTGAATGAAAATGAGAGATTGTTTAAAAAATGTCAAAAAAGTTATGCTATTAGGAGGGTTTTTTTGCAGGATTATTTTCAGACTGAAGCACCAAAAGCATTAATCTGAATTTGTAGTAAAAGGATCAGCCAAAAATATGTACATGTTCATTTCTGTGATGCAGAGCAGTTATTTCATAACAGAAAAATTGACTGAATGGCTTCACACATCTTCTGTGACATTGGAGTAATGTTGAATATTAACTTGGTTTTAACCTGCACCTCTTTCTGTTAGTGCAGAGGCAAAAATACAGGCACAGGCTCCATTTCTGGGAAGAAGTAATGGAAGCACTGCTGTCATGGACGTGAGTTCATCCCCCTCTCAGCATCTACAGATCATTTTTATTAGTGCTACTGGGTGTTAGAAGCACCTATGGATGAGCAAGGAGCTCTTTCATTTCTATTAGTCTATAAGACTTTTTCATTAATCAAATATCTAAACAGAGATGTGCACAAATATTTTAATAGGCTATTTTATAGCTCTACATTTTTGTTAAATAATAAATAGCACATTACACAGTGGTAATATGTGTTTGTGGCTGCTAATGAATTCTATCTATGGAATTCCAAACAATATCTACTTACAAGTAAATAATTAAATTAGTGTAAGAAACTAAGAGCTAATACACAGAGACACTACTCAGTGTTTTAGATGAATCCTTTAGGCCATGCCATACATTCAGAATTAGAAATACAGTGCTGCCAAATGCACTGCTCTGCCTCAAGCCCCATGGCTGGAATCCAGCCTGACAAGCACAGAGCAGGGGCACAGCTGGAAGCAGCTCCTGGACAAACCCCTCATATGGCATTTGCCCTGAATCAGCTAATCCTTTCCCTAAAGGCCAGAATTTCTCATTGCATTACACCAGAAGAGTTCTTCACACAGAAATGTCCCCCAAAACTAGAAATACCAAGCAGTATTTACTGGACTGACGCTCCAGTTATTCAACATCTTCTGTTGTGAGGGAAACCTTGGATCCACTGCTAAACAGGCCTTTTACATTTCCTTCCCAGAATACTGAGAGAAACAACATCCCATGTGACATCATCTGACACCACAGGTTTTATTATTTGTCTTATTCATTTTATATTCTTGGACTTCTCTACTATGGTATTTTTTTTCAATTTCCTTTAACATACACCTTCTTTGTAAACCAGGTTGTGGCAGACAGGGAGCTCTGTTCTGGGGGTCCTAACCAGGAATATCTGAAGCCCTGACAAGGAATGTCTGGTTCATCAAAGCAGCAAAATACAACTAGAAAATTTCTGGATCATAATCATCTCATTTTAACACTGGAATATAGTCCAGTTTTTCTGCATGTGAGGAAACTGCAGCTGCTCAATCACATGCCCTGCTCCAGGACTGTTCTCACTGGCTGTGATTGGGATGATCCTGCAGGACTGAAAAGCAAAGATGGATAACAATCTTAGCAGGACCACTGCTGGCAATGAAGTACACAGGACACAGCTACAGCCAGGATGGCAGACACAGAAAGGTGAAATGATAGGATTAGCTGTGCAAAAGTTCTGGAGTCCTGTCCCATGACATGCAGCTACGCTGCAATGAGGTTGTGAACTGATCAGGTAGAAAAGCAGATGATAAGTGACGTGAATACATGAATAGAATATGTTCAGGGATACAGCTGAGTTCACCGGTGTGAAAGGATATCCTGTTCAAACCTGAAGCACTTAATGATTGCTGTGAGCATATTATCTAAAGTACAAACAGGGGTAGAGAGACCAGTTAATCAGATGCTCTTGAGCAGACACTGCTGTGTTTGTGCCCATTCAATATGGACATGAACAGGATTCACACAAACAAGAAACCAACAGTGTCACAGGTTTGCCTGGAGCGCAAGCCTTTATTTTTACTATGTATACACCATACAGTATTACCTATATTGTTACTTTCCTACACCCTTCCTTACATCATCACCAAGAAAATTTATTACATTATCTTCTACTTCTAGAAGGATCAGGAGTGCCATTTAAATGATGCAGCATTGTTGCAGTTTAGAGCTATGTACTGGATTAATTGCTAACAGAAAGCTCTGTGATTCCGCTATAATCTATTTGATGTGGTAAAATAATGAACATGTAATGACACTTCTTACTGTTAGAAGTCTAACTCAAACTGAATTGATGCATTCTAATGGTTTCATGTGTATGTCAGTAGAGCTTACCCTGAAAAAACATTATTATCTTTATTAACACTTGGTAAGATTTTGTGTGCAGGACAGATCTACTTCAGCACTGGACAATGGGCTCTGGGCTGAAACTCCTCACTAATACATTTGAAGAAGCTATTAAATAAGCCATGCTGGCAGTCTGTGCATTCATCTTCATCAATTACATTTTTTCTTTTATAGTATTTTTAGGCTTAGCTTAGTGAGTATGACAACACAGAACACACATATAAATGCAACATAATTAACTGAAGACATGCTGTCGTGCAAGAAGGATGTCAGTTGACCTAGCTTTAACCCCTCATGCCTTTGAAGACTAAATTAGTTCTGTGAAATTTATTGAAGGCACAGCATTGTGCTTGACTTGGAAATTAGCTAGATATCCACCACAAATTCACAGGAGTTTAGAAAAAAATTGTGTCCCAGTTTCACATGACTGGACTGCAATACAGGGATAAAATATTTTGAAATCACTATTAAGGAGAATCACTGTCTTTTCCTTTAAGCAGATGACATTTACGTCATCCTTCAAACTAAAATGGTCTTGGCTAAAAAGAAAGCTCATCTATACTCTCTATTTAATATTTTTGATATATGAGTAATACGTTACTGCTTTCTTCATGACAAAAATTGACAAGGATAACTCAAAGATTATCATCAGCTTCTACTAATGGTTCCTGACATCCCTGTGACATACTGACACCATGGATATTGCTCCAATACGCATCATTAGAAATTTTTCCAATGAATTAAAAAAAAAAACGAGTCTGAGTTTAGCTACCATCGCAGGAGCATCCTACAACACTAGCTGTCAGGAAAGAAACTCGAAAAAAAAATTCAGCACGGAAATTTCAACATATGAAAATACTGGCAATATGATTCTTATCCTGGCCATATCACTAAACCGCATTTCAAATGCCCCTTGCTTAGTTTGCCACCATGTGATGTGATGTTGTACCAACTGCCAAACCAGCAAATAACTTTGCCTACTACAACAGAAGATCTTCTGAAAAATAAATCTACTTATTAGGGTCTAAAACTCTTGAGATCCCTGTGGAACAATCTGCAGCAGCTGCTGTTCCAAAACCAAAACACTTTAGGCTACCATTATCTTTGCTAGAATTCTTTCATTTGACTACTCTTGGAGTTGAGATTCATTGTACTTCCAAGAAGATATTTATGATGAGAAGGCATTAAATTGACCAGAACCTTTCTCACACAATAAACATATGAAGATATTTTTTAGCTCAAAAGAAAGGAGATCTATTGCATGCTATCTAGACTGCTATACATAAGTGTATTAATTGTGAAGCTGAAAATAATGCTTTAGAAGAATGGCAAAGTATTCCTGGAATTTCTTATAATGACATTCATAAACTAACAAAATACTTTTAAAGACAGGTGGTAACTGAATAAACAACTGAACATCTGTTTCGGCGATAAGAAATGAAATGCTCAACACACAAGCCCAAGACGAGAGTCCAAGAAATCAAATTTAATTTTATGATTTTAAATCTGGAGAACAGTTGATTATTTTAGTCAGATGTTAAAAAAAAATAAAACGGATGTCTGCAATAAGAAAATGAATAAAATTAAGGAAGTAAAAAAAGTATTAAAAAGTGTTCAGAATGTATCACTTGCAAGGACAGCAAGAGATAGAGAAGCAGCAATGCCATTGTGTCTCTTCCTTTATTCTACAGAGCACTGTAAGGCACCTGTGCCCTCTCATGTTATGGGCTGAGAAATCAACAGAAAGGGACATACCATGGGAGCAGCTGCCAAGTGACACCCAGGAGACTGCCTCCAAGACTGGCCACCACCCTTCAGTTTCTATTTTTATATCTTACTCTTTTCCTTTCTTCTGCCTCTCATAGGTTTATAAATTCATCATATTTAAGAGGAAGCTGGTAGCTGGAGAAGGTGAAAAGAGGGGTCAAATCTTTTTTGCTCAAAAATTACCTAATCTAGCAAGAAAAATCTCATATATCCAAAGAAAATGATGGAAGTACTGGACCTCATGCTTGACTAACAAGATCCATTCCCATGTGCAGCTCTTCATTAAGATGTGCCATCTATCTCCTAAGCTCAACGTTTAATCCAAGCACTTTATTTGGCCTGCAGAGCCCCCATAAGCCCACTCACACAACTGGTGATTTTCCAGCACCCTTGATACCCAGGTACCCATTTGACAAATGCAGTGCTAGACCAGTGCCTGCCAGTGTTTCCATGAGGTACTGTTACAAAAGTTCCTACAGATTTTATCTGTTTTCCAACCACTTAAACGCACAATTCTAATTAATTTAAAGGAAGAAAAATTGTGTATTTATCTTCCCAATTCCTATTACTTGCTTTAGACCAGTTACACTCTGTTTTCTGACACTAGCTACAATGTATGGGATTATGAAAGCTACACTGCACCCTCACAATGCATTTTGGAAACATGAGGAAAATGGTCTCCCAGGTTGTGTTCATTATAAGAAACTGCAAAACCCTGATAAAGAAAATTGGGAAATAAATAATCTTTATATGCAGTTTCTGCTTTCACAAGAAAAAGACATTTGTCAAGAAGCACAGCCAGAAACAGTAGCCAATTTTTATATGATGGTGAAGGGATTTAAGTAAGGCATGCTTTTTTTCAAATCAAAAGAAAAAGATTTTTATAACTTGAAGTTTTCCTGCTTTCTTCAATTATATCAGTTAGTTTAATGAAAGATATGGTAGCTGAAATTTTTTTGAACCACACAAGAGCAAAAGAAAAGGGTAGGAAAGCTCTGGAATCCTTCTAGAAGCAAACTTGAAGAATGGAATATCTGAGGTCATGAGTTCCCTGCCAACACAGCACAGTCAGGACAGAGCCTTAGCACAGCTCTACATGCACACATTCCAGTGGGATGCAGAGCACTGAGTGCTGGCAAAAGGCACCCAGAGCTACAAACATGTTGGCACAAAATGTGCTTAAATGTTTTTTTCTTTTTGGGGAGTTTGGGCATTTTTTTTTTTAATTTAAGAGACATAACTGTCTACAAAACATATTTTTCAAAATATTAAGAAAGTGAGGTTTAGATTTGTTCATATCAAGTCATTTTGTCATAAATCCTTTTTGTAGAATCTTATCATCATCCCTCATCCACTTCAGTGTGCATATATATTTCACTTTTTCTAGAGAAAGAAGTTTTACACAGATAAAAAAATAAAGCACAAAAATATGTAATAACTTGCCCAGAGCAGTAAGAAACCTTTGCAACTAAGCCATTTAGTACCTTAAATACAAACCCCCCCTTGATCCTGAGCATAATTAAGAGGGGAAATGAAACACCACTGCTTTATTGAGGTCACATCTTCATTTTTAATTTTTAACTTATTTGTTGCAAATTACCCATATAGTACATTCAGTAATATATAATACATAAACTTTTATAGAGTTAACAATGCTTTTTTTCCTGTCACATCCTGTTCCTTCACTACAGTGATAAGTTGACCTGTAATACCCAATAAAGAAAAACCTAGCAAGCACATGTGGTTGTATTGTGCAGATCTGCTGAAGTCACAGAGGGTCTCAGACAGGCACATTATTAACAATTAGCCACTTACTGTAAATTCTAGCTGACACATCTCATTAAATATAGGCCAAAATAGACTTTGGTGATCGAACCTCATTTTTAATAGCTTTTCCCAGCATTCTGCCAATTGTTGTCAGGAAGCTGAAAATTACTCCTACCACTAGGATGCCCACTTTATTCTTGCTGACTGCTGAGAAATTTCAAAAGGCTGGCCTGCCTCCTCTGTGCCTGATAAAGGTAAAGCCCAACCATGTGCCTATGATGGAGATAGGCTGTTAAAAACTTCTCAGCAGGCAGCATGAAGGGAAGAGAAGTAGGGGGTAAAAGGAAAAATATTTTCTTTTGTTGTTTCTTCTACATAAGAGCCCAGAGTGACTTATAACATTGACTGCCCCCTTCTAAGACATTTTTGATGTGGGACTGAACAGCTGGTCTAGTGTCCAGAATCTAAATGGCAACTTATTGTTGAAATGTCTGCAATTACTTTCCACCCTCACAACCAATCAGAAAATAAATGAAAGTAAATTTTTCGTAACTATCAAACTTAGCCAAAGATACTTTTTTAGATTATTTTCTTTTTCTTTTTTATCTCCTTTTTCTTCCCCCCGCCCCAAGCCAGTTTCACTTACAGAGCAGGGATTCTGTCTATGTTCAAGTGGATGAAAGAAATTGCAGAGAAATTTAACTTACTTAGCAGAGTCCTCTGTGAGTATCTGAAGACCTCATTACCCAAAGATAATTACCTTAGCTCCAGTAATCTCTTCAGTCTTAAGGTTTTCCATCTTTGAATAAGTATCAGAACCAAGCTTGTGTCCTCTGGCTTAGTAGTGCTGGGGTAGTTTCAGCAAATATTTTATAGACAACATTTCAACAGATCAAATGGTGTGGCAGAGCCCAACAATTCAAGAAAAAGCACTTGTTAAGCTCTCTGCATAGAGAAATAAGCAATGGTATTTTACTTGTCAAGATTTTGGAGTTTCTTCTTTGACCCTTATTTGCATGAGAAGTACACATGGCTGAGAATTTGCTTTACCATGAGCACCACACACAAAATATAGAGATCCCATGTTTGTTCTGGCTAGCAAGGAGCTCACTGAAGGG
Source organism: Cettia cetti (assembly GCA_013401135.1). Taxonomy (NCBI): domain Eukaryota; kingdom Metazoa; phylum Chordata; class Aves; order Passeriformes; family Sylviidae; genus Cettia; species Cettia cetti. The sequence goes on from VZUI01033937.1 coordinate 149,411, forward strand.
CCCAAATCCAATCTCCTGCTGAAAGCAGGGTTAACTATAACCTCAAACCAGGCTTCTCCTGCTTTTTCCCAGACAGGTTTCGAAAATCTCAAGGAATCCACAAAATCTGGGACTACACAATCTTCCAGGAAGCCTGTTTCAAAGTTTGACTGCCCTCAAAGTGAGAAGTGTTTCTTTCTATCCAGTCAAAATTAATCTGTTGCAACTTCCAACCTAGGCAGATATATATAGTTTATCTGAAAACAGCTTCAGGAAGCAGGTAAGTATCCAACTCGTTCAGAGTGACTGAGCCACTTACTCAAATATAAAGGGTTATTAGCCATAATTTTACACAACTTACTGAACCCTATTTATAGAGCTCTGATGCCCACTACCTCCCATTCTTTACAGTCCGTAATTATTTCTGCATAAGACCCCAGTCAGGCCAATAATGCACTGATCCCTGTCTTCCAAATATGCTATTCTGACTCATTTGGCAAATACATTCAGTGAGCACAGCTTTTTTAGCTTCAGTATTCTCCCATCTGTCTGCTTAAGAATACATTTTTGGCAAAAACTCCTGGATCTATAAAAAAATAAATCAAAACACAAAAAAGGGGAAATGGATTAGTAAGGATGGGGAGCTTGTTTAGCTAGGTTGCTGCCACATTTAAAATAAACAATGATCTTGAAAGAGGAGCTAGTTATCTGCCAGCTAGTGCACTGAATGGAAAAATTAGAAATAAAGCTTCAGAAGCCTCCCATATTTGCTTCGTAAGTATTCAGGTGTGAATGTGAAGTCACTCATCTGTGTTTTCCTGGCCTTGATTCAGCCAAGACCTTTTAATGATGTTTTTAATTTTAAAGACATAAATGTGACCTTCTCATGGGAAACTTCCTGAACAATCATTCTTCAGTGATCTAGTGAAATCATCTATCTAAATAGAAAAGATTGTCATTGGGAAATCTGCAGCAGCAATTGGCTATTATAGCATTTCCAAGGGCAAGAACCCTTGAGAGAAATTGATCCCAGAGGAAATTTTTCCCACAAGGGCTCCTGTCTTTTAACTGAGGTCTTGATGTTTCAGATCAAAGACTGCATCTTCACTCCATTTTGTGCTTATTCTCAAGACAGGAGCAGTTTCTGTCGAGTGATGCACTACTATGGGAAAAAGGAGAATAATCACAGGAAATATATACAATCATTACAACAGTTTCCTGTAATGAAGCTTGAGAAAACTGCCTTTTTTGAGTCTCAGCTTCAGAACCAGAAGTGGTAAAACCAGCAAAGAAATTTTAAGTCACACACAATTCATTCTAATATTCTTCTAATACAGAATGTTCTTTTTACTTCTCCAGTATTGCTTTTTCTATATCTACCAAAATAGAAAAATATTAAAAAAACCTTCTATTTCTTCTTCCACAATGTGTAGTGCAATGAAAAATGGATCCTTCAATTTGTCTGTCTCACAAGGGTCTTGCACCCTGTGTGGTTTAGTCGTCACTACCAACAGCTCCCACCTGTGCACATGTGCATGAGGCACTGCTGGGCTGCTGAGGAACAGCAAAGGGACACAAGCTAGTCTATGCTCACAGCGCCTGGGGAACCCTAACCCTTAAAAGGAAGGAAAGTGAAGCAAAATAACAACGTAAACTCAGGTTGATTTCCTGTGTTTAACTGGATTCTTGAAAATAAGGATTGTGATATGAGTAGGGAATATTTTTCTTTTTTTTTTTCTTTTTTTCTTTTTTTTTTTTTTTTTCAGAAAATGAATTATTTAGAGAAAAACTGTCTCATCTTTCTGGAAAACAAACCCAGACATTCTGCCATATGGAAAGTTTCTCAAATTCTCTAATCTGATTCACACGGGCTATTTAGGTAATTAACTAAAGCTGTTTAAAGACAGGTAAAGAGGGACTATCAGAAAAGGAAGCCAAGCAGCTCACAGATACACCAGCTACATCACGCCTCCTGCAATCACCAAAGGAGACATTATGGTGATGATGATCAGGGTAGAAGCTGGGCGGGGCTCAGGGGCTGAAGGGATCTGGCTGTCTCACCGTGATGGAAATCTCTGCAACAGAGGAAAGGCTGCAGGACCTTCCCTGGAACCAGAGATGTCTCTCCTCAGCTGTGCTGCAGAGGAGCTGAGGAAGCTCATCACTGCAACACACCCCCCAAACAATCTGGGAGCTGGATAAGGCAGGATGAACCCTTGTCCACAACAGCCCGTTTTTGCTATTATTTTTGCCATTGTAAAAAAACACACACTGCCTCAAAATGATTTCCTGGCCCCAGTTATGACCCAAACTATTGACACTAGCAGCCAGAAGCATTTATAAGGACTGTTTGCCATCCACAGCCTTTATGAAATCTCAAAAGATAAAGAGTAACTGCTCTACTGAAGTTGAAAATCAGAATCTTAAATGGCTGTATTATTCTTGAAGGGATGATGTTTGGGACCAGTTCAAGCTGAGCAAGCCACAAGGATCTTCAGACCAAGCACTAATTAATAGAATTCATGTACAATACTGTTTTCTTCAATAAAAAAGGTCTTTCTCAGCCTCCCAAAGCTCTGTCAGCAGAGGTCTACATGTGGCATTGTTCCCTGAACAAGGAAGTGAACTAAGGCTTCCAATTTCTTGCCGAACTTCATTTAAAGAAAGAATGAGATTGGTGCCAAAAAGCAATCAGTGGATTCCCAGTCCAACAAAACACTTAACACCATGATTTGAATCCAGTCACTCATGTATTTAAAGTTTTGAATGTGTGCAAGTGCCTTGCTGGGTGAAGGTCTAATGACCTGTTTTTTTGGACTAAACTCTAGCTAAATCCAACAAATAAATGAACATACACTTGAGAATTCAAAGTTTATTTAACGATAAACTCTAAAATCCTGGTTTCCTCTTTCTTTGCAGCCACACACATCGTCTTGGAAAGTGTCCCTATTCCATAATGGTATTTGAACTATCAGTTTTAGTCTGGGTTCACCTCTCTAAAAAAGGCCCAAAATCTCGTGATACTGGGGAGATATGTCCTCAAGAGTCAATAAGCAATAAGTCAATATCAAATTAGGGCTTGGGTAAAATAATTAAACTTTCTAAAATATATAATTAAACAGGACAGAACAACAGTACCTCAGGAATCTGGACAAAGTGCTTTCTTTCAAATCTTGCTAAATAAATTATTAGATATTGTCAGAAAGCTGTGATGATTTTTTTCTACCTCTTCTACAGATCTTTAAGTATTTATCAACAAAACTCATTTAGCTATACTGACTGAGACATTTTGGAACTTTCCTTAATATTTTTATTTATTTTAATTACTTTTAATAGTATCCTAGATATAAGTTCTGTTAAGTTATAGACTTGAAAATGGATTTACACCCATCCCAGTCTCACTCTAGTTTTCATCATTAGCAATATACATATGCATTACATATTTTCAAAAGATTTTTTTAATGTATGTGATTTTACTTTTTCTTCAAACAAGAGAAATGAAGAACCATGGCTTCAAATATGTTTAAGACAACAACTCCACTGATATACACAAGGACTTTTGCACCTAGAATCTCCCATTAATTATCAAAGAACTATAATCAGTGATAATTATCGCTGCATCCATGATGCTAAGATCAATAAGCTAACATGTAGTCTCAAGCCCTCTGAAAATTTCAAGTTATTCTGACACCTGGTGTCCTGTAGGCTCAGGTTCTTTGTGCTTCTGACAATGTCACCCCTTTTTTGTGCTTAGGCCAATGCTTAATGTCATGTCTTCAAAGAGACCACATTTTAGGGAAGAATTAATCCCTTTAGAACAAGTGATGGTGTTAAGAATCACCCCACCATTTACCCATAAAAAGAATTTATGAGCATCTGCCAAGACTACTCAGAAATTATTATGTGTTTTAAATGGAAAACGGTGAGTATTCTAGATGTACAACTGAAGAACTCCTGGAAAGGAATCCATCTTGCAGTAAGAAATGTTTTTTCCAACTACAATGAAACTTGCTACCAGAGCCTCTGAAAAAAATGGGTTTTATTATAAAGTTTAATGGATATTTCCAAGATCTCCAAATTCCAATTTCTAGCAACATTCTGGATATGTATTGTGAGATTCAGACCTGAAAAAAACTTAACAGATCTGGATCTACAACTTGCAGTAAAAACAGAGTTGTGGTAAGTTCACACATCTGTGATTTTTAGGGATGGCTTATGCAATTTTCCATCCACCCCATGCTCTCTTTTTAAGTTTTTCATCACATTTCTTTGTGTACTTATTCATAGCCTAGATTTATAACATAAACTGTAATCCAGTTATAATAAATAAACCTCTGTTTACTTCAGATACATTCTGCCTGACATCATAATCAACCACATTACTTTCAACTTTCTTAAATACTGTAGCCTAAGTCCAGTATTATTTTGACAAACGTTCAGGTAAATTTACTGTGTTTTCTATCAGCCTGGCCAAGAGACTAAGACTAAAACAGACTAATAGCTGGTTTGCTACCATCTTCTCACAGGTGAGATTTCTCTGGGTATCACAGGGCACAGTACTGAACAGTACCATAGGATTTTCAAAGTATCAGCATCTGCATTTTTAAAGCTAAGTAGCACATGCAAGATTGAGAAATAATACTACATCTTATATTTATATGAAGACAGTTTAGCTAACTGTTAAAACAGTCTTTGCAAATGGAGATTAAAAAAAAAAAGTAATGCAGGCAAATTATAATCATTTAATAGCAACTGGTAACAGTTAATGAAATAAGACATCAGCTTTTATTAAAAAGTTTGAAACAAAAGGATCCGTTACCTGTGTTCACAGGGGACACAACGAAAATTCATCTCTTACTTGTGCATGGTAATTTCGATTTGCTTAGTTTTTTATTTATGAACTTCTTGTTGGTAGAGGCACCATATAGGACTTTTTACAGCTGCTAGATGAAAGCAAGTTCAAAGTTAGATTTGACTTTGTATCTATCTTTCAAGATCTGCTGTGTATAATACACAGTAAAAGCTTCACCTAGTTTGGCCTCATTATATCTTCCTTAATTGAGTCTTAATAAAAAGACTGTGTTCTAGTGTGAAATTTATTAATTGGTTTTCAAGAAGAGAGGCTTGAAGCAATATAGGCGTCTCAATTAGGAATGCATTTCAACATAAATACAAAATTTATGCGTCCTGTGATTGCCAAAATGACTTCAAGCTAAACATAAAGAACTGATGCACCAAGTCTCTAGATATATTTTGTACCTGGGTAGGAAAGCAAAGTTTTTCTACAATAGATTGATTTACTGCTGCTGAAGACTAAAGTAGGGCTACATCTTGAGTGTGTGAAAGGCTGTCACAGAGGGAAAGCTTAATTTATCGATTTGCCAGTTTCTCAGGGGAAGCCATTAATGACAACAGTATGAGGCTGCCTTTTAGCAGGATTCCTTGGACTTATTTTCCTAACTTAAAAAAAAAAATTGTAATTTTTTCCACTTAAAATAACAGACCTGTCAGACACACAAAAGGACAACAGGAAATAGTGCTCTAAGCACCAAGAGCACTGTCTATTCACCTCACAGCTTTCTACTTACATTCAGAACTCTGAGTGCTGTAAAAACAGTATTGTTAAAAAGCAGCAAAACAAAAAATCCAAACAGTCTAAAACCTACCAAAGGTTACACTCTCACTTTGCACATAATAACCATGGTTTGCTTACCCTGTAGATGCCCAAGCCAAGGCACACTGCAACAACATATCATAAATTAGTAACTACTTCCTGTAAGTAGCATGGTGTGTCCTAGTAGCAACTATTCAACTCAGTTCAAAATTTTTAAAATAAAACAATTTTTGGTGCCAACCATGGATGCCTTTCAATGAAATTACAAAAAACTGTGCAGCATGGCCAGAAGAAGTCTGACCCGTATGTACAGTTTCAGGCCAGAAAAAAACATAAAAGTAGACCTGAGTCTGTGTCTCCCCGGCTCCAACTGAGTTTAAACCCATCTGCATTTCTAACAAATAGTTTAGACCTAGAAAATACGCTAAAATTATGCAGAGCATGTATGACCTCTGACGTCGCACAATGCTGTCCCGAGGGAGACGCAGTGATAACCACTCTACCACTAACCACCATTGGTTCTGCTTCATCAAAAACGAAGTCCAGAAAGCATTTAATGAGGAACAGTGTCTGAGAGAATATTTTTAATAATGATATACACACAGTATTTTACCTCTTTATCAGAATTTGTAGTTTGTTAGATTAGTGCAATTTTAATTAAACCCCTGGTTAGCTGCACTAGGTTTCAGCAGAGCACCTTCTCCTAGTGAGAAGAGTGGAGAGCTGAGTCTCCTTCCAGGCACTCCAGTGCAAGCTCTCCTTTCAGCTTTGTACATCTATGCAGGGTCAAGTGTCTGACCTCACCTCTGGAGAAGGGTCACTGAGCACTGGGAAGCTGTGCTACTCGGCTGGTTTCCCATTGCTGAGCTTGCACTGCAGCAGATCTCCCATCCAATGACCCCTTCCTTTGATCTCACGACAGGTTCAGGGAAATTAAAAACTGACAATGTCTCAGTGGAAGAAAAAGCTAAGGTTTTCTTTGCTTGCAGAGACAAAAGAGCTGACAAGGACAGGAGAGAAAGAGTGCACTTCCTGGCATTTCTGCCACTGCACAGGTGACAGGATAAAATCAAAGGAGCATACCCATATTCAAATTCCTTACCTTTCAAAGGATTCACTATGTGTCCTAAATATTGTTAAAAGGGGAAGAAAAAGGGTACTGTCACTTGTGAGAATGACACCTTTTTACCAAGAAACTGTCCTTGGTTTCTGGTCACAGTTTCTGTGTTTAACTCATGGACAGAGATGACCTAAGTATGTTAGTCCCCAGCCATTCCTGTCTGCTTCTGTTGTCCCAAATAGGGGTTCTCTCAGCCTGTGCAATAAGCTGATCCACACACAGAGCTGAGAAAATCGATTTCATTTCACATCTGCACAGAGACGAGTGTTAAGTGCAGGATCCACAAAGCTAGCACACCTCCATTATGGCAGGTGCTCATTTTTACACACTTGGAACAATACAAATTTGGTATTTTCCATGTGTGTAACAGCCTAAAGCTCTGGTCATTGTCTTTGCAATCTCATCTGTTTAAAGATACAAAGCACACTTACTTAGCCACTCACACCTAATGAGGAAGAGGTTTATGTGAGTAAGGGCAACCTGTGGGTGGGTATTTTCACAGAATCACAGAACAAGCTGAGTTTGAAGGGATCTTATGTTAATGAGCACAAAGTTCAAGCAAAATTGTTCTTTAGCTTTCTAGTTTGATTTATCATGTCCTCCTGTTCTTACTTCTTGGGTCATGGCTCTTGTTTCCTGCAGATTTAGTTAGTCCTTATTTTTCATAGGTTCTTTTATCTGTCCTGCACTATACTTCAGTCAATTTTAACCTTTTCGTGGTACTTTATTTCAACACTTCCAAACTAGGCAAAAGCTCCCCTGAACAAGTAAATAGTCTAAGACATTTTGAGGATTTACCAAAGGAACACCCCTACAGGAGCTCTAATTCCTTCTGAATGCAAGGTGAACACACTGAGCTTTAAGAAAAATTTAGATATTTGCATTCACGTGCCTTCCCTTTCTTAACTGCCATGTAATCCCATTCTTCCTTTTCCACATAATGAAAGAGAAAAAAAGAAGCTTTTTTGCAAGCTAGCTAGCAAATGCAAATTTAAAGCCTCTTTGCCCAGTACAGAACGTGTCTGAATTCCATCTGTATCACACTGCTACATGCCAATTACTTTAATTAGGGTGAGATCCGAGATTCACAAGAGAAAGTTCATAGTGTAATTAAGAAATATTTTTTCTCCTCAGTGCTCCTTTTTTCATCTTCTTTGCTCATTTTCCTGCTTCCCTCCCACCCTTTCTCCATTCAGGGACTTTTTCATTCTGATTCTTTAGTCATTTTGGCATTAGCATTGTTGTACTTATATCTTCAGACAGGCATGAAAGCCAAAAGCTGGTTGCCTTTAATGCTTCTAAGATAAGGTGTAAAACATGAAAAGCAAAGAAATGAAAGTGAAAGGTTTTATGCTGTTTTCAAGTGATATTTGGTGTGGTGTGGCACAATGCTTTGAAGTGTATCTTACTAGAAGCAATGTCACATCCTGCCAGGAAATGACACTGCTCAGCGCTCAGGGAGTTGGGTAATCTCACAGAAACAAAAAAAAAAAAGACTTGCCAAGGAAAGAAAGAACTGATTAGGTTGTGTAGATGTTCTGCAGGACCTATAATCAGCGTGATAATAGTGAATGAATCAATGAAATGAGTGTTGTCTTAACAACACCGGCAAAAGACATACATCTGTGACAGTTTGCTACAATTTTCATTTGAAGAACGCCCCAGTCTCAATCTCCTTTGTAGCTGGCACGGATTAACACCAACAGTGGGCACCTTTTAACAATTCCTAAGTCACACAATAGCCAAGGCTATTTGTTCCTCTCTCAACACCTCTAACCAGAATGCATCAGTCACTACGAGCTTGACATTCATGTGTCTTGTGGCAATAGGAATATCATTCAGTGATTATACAGATTAGTGTGGAAATATCTGGGTTTAGAATTATTCAAAATAGTTTCTCAATAAATACTTGTTTGCGTCTGTGCTAAACCAGAACACCTTTTTTTTTTTTTTTTTTTTTTCTGGAGAAAGTAGCTTAATGGAATTTTACAGAGTTGGTATTAAATAGGAAATAAGTTTCTTCTTTAAACAGAAGGGAGTGGATTCCTAGTCAGGATAAATTATTTAAAAACAGATTTATGTCAAATGAGAGCTGGTCCCTGCCTCATTAAAAGAATGTTTCAAGCCTCTTTCTTGTAACAGGCGACAATATCTCACAGACTTCACCTAGACCCAGATCAGGTTATAGACGCTTTAAAGGCAAAATGCTGCCGTGTGAGTTCAGTGCCCTTGAAGCATTGTATTTACAGTGTGGAAAACCCTCAGTGGGACACTCACCAGTCACCTCTGAAGGGCTCTTTTGCTTTCTTTAATTAAAACCTGCTTCCCGTTGATTTCAGATGAACTGAGTAAAATAAGGATCTTCCACACTTGGATTCATATCAACACACTTTTGGAAGTTTATAGTCATTATTTGGTCTGCTGGAGCATCTTTGCTATACATGTTAAGCCCAGCCACTACAGACAATGCAGAATCGTAATTGATGCTTCATAGCCCTAAGTTATTCCTCTGTGAACATCTCTCATATTGACCAAGTTGACCAGGAATACAATCAATTTGCAGTTTTGCAACTCCTTTTGCATTGACATAAGCAAATGTGATACAGTGTTAGAGCAGAGTTACATTTGGATTGACAACATAAATTATCCTGAAACACGTCCACAGTTCTAAATTTCAGGAATGTTCATGTTTGCATGTATTATGGTGAGAGTCAACTTGTGATTAAATAGATCTTTGCCTGAATAAAAATGTGGAGTATATGTACTTTTAATTGAGTAGGTAAACAGGCATATGAGAGAGTAAAGGCCACATGTGGGATCAAGTATGACATTATTTACATTTCCAGAAAGATATATGTTCAAAGTTTTTTCCACTGTACTGTAACACAGGAATAACATCATTAAGTTATTAGATGGAAATAAATAAAATATGCAAGATCCTATTTGAACTTTTTTCAATTCTGTAAGTTTTCATTAGTGTAAGTTAATCTCCTGAAAAGTACATTCTATTCCAGAAATATAAATATTAAAAAAAAATTATGCACTGTGGAGCAGAAGTACTGACTTGATACTCAGTTTCAGAGTCCCACGTGGCCTATCATTAGTGGCAGACTGATTGTTTTCTACACTTCAGCAAAACACACTGGACTAATTATAATTTCACCAACACTGGAGTTGAAGAACACAGATTAATGATCAGCAATTAAAACATCAACAACATCACAAACAATAATGCTTCATACTGTTAATTTCTGTTGCCTGAAGTCACGCTATTTCTCTTTGGGCATGAAATACATAATGCAGTCATTACTACCAACATGAATAAAATGCTATTGTATTACATGCTGAGATTCATATACTGTAGCTAATTTACAGCACCTAGACAGGAATGTGCACTTGGTGGATTGTGCATATGTAATAGAGAAGCTAAATCAGTGTTAAGATCTGAAATACCAGAAGTCAGTCAGATTGCTCTATCCAAACATATGCAGCACCAAACCCAGATTTTAAACAACCATAAGCTGAATGTAAACAAAGCACATCAGACTGGAGTCTTTACCTTCAGAAGTTTTTCTGGCAGACCAATGCTGTCAGATTCAACTGACAGAGGTACAGCCTAGACTTTTGTGCTACATTTTCTTAGAAACCTGACATCACTGTAATCCTTTCTGTCTGGTGCAGCATTCAATTTAATCAAGTTTCTAGCACAAAGCTCATCTGATGTCATTTCTCATTTCTGTATTGGGAAATCAATGGCTGCAGCTGCAAGTCACGGCAGTAGGTAACTGTGGTTTGCCCTTGCCCTTTGAGCATTTGCCTGCAGAGTTTGGAGGCTGTCACCCTGCAGTCAGCATGGCTTGTGGTAGCACAACTAGGGCAGGACTTGAAACAGCCCTTTTGTCAGTGTATCTGCAAGGGCATCCCATTAGCTAAGGTACAAGTGATAGTGTGAACTCACTTGCTGTAACGCTGTTTCTGTTATGCTCAATATTCTCTGTTATCTTTTTCACCTACTGAAATTTATGTCGGGAGATGTATTCAGTAAACTGAAAAATAAACAAATGTACTATCTCTGTGTTGAATGTCAGCACCTTTATGTGATCTGAAATACTAAAAAGCAAGCTAGGGACAGCTTTGTTATGAAAGAACAGTAAGCTGAGACCATCAGACACAGAGAGGGTATGAAAGCAAACACATGAATCTCACATCATTTTCAGAATGGAAATACTCCATTCACTCAGATGCAGCCCTATTATGGAAATTGAAATGGATCATAAATCCAGCAAAGACATACGTTAATTAATGTTTACTATATTTAAAATTTTCCCTATACAATTCAAGAGGATAAAGCAAGATGTCAGCAGTTGATGTGTTCTTTACTAATTATTTATCAAGGAACAGCTAAGTTGTCTCAAGGGTAGAGACTCCTGATGACTGTGAAAGTGCTAGACTGATATGGAGTAAAACAACCCGACAAGAGGAAATATCATCACTAGTTATGTCCAAAACTGAAACAGGTGCAGAAGTGTGAATGGACATACAGATAAAGAATTCACCCATCAGCTCACTGCAAAAACTTTCTGATTAATTTCTAACTTTAGCTGTTTCTTGTTACTTTCTTAGGAGCTGGAACTAAAGCTGTTCATGAGCTGCCACTCATGAACAAAGATTCTGCCACCCTGACTTTCTGCATCAGTATCTCACAAGTGTCATTAAAACCAGCTGGTATATTTATGAACAAAAATGTTACATTGTAGAAATCTTGGCAGAATTTTTCCCTAATACATTAGCAGCCCTGGAGGCATTGTCACAGAACTGCCAGAAAAAGGTTTGGTTTCACTTCCCAAATCCAATTCCCGGGAGCAGCAGGGATTACAGTAAGAAAAGTCTTTAGTGATTGAAAGAGACTTTCCTTATGCCACTTAATGGGATGCCCTCCAGCCAAATGAACATACTCTCTGGGTTCTGAATTCAGCCAGGTTGAAATTCACGGTATTTCTTGTTATGATACAGAGAAGTAAGGATGCTTCCACCTGACACCTAACACATGGCATATGGACAACTATTACAAGTGATAAACAGAATGTCTGTTACCATTTCTCAAACATAAGCATGCATGGCTGAAGGCCCAATCTAAGAAAATTCCCCTTTTCGAGCCAAACAACAGGTGGAACAGAATTATCATTTTCTTACGATACTTTATAGGCATTGTCAGATGCTCAGACAATGGGGCTGATCTGCTCAGCTGCTCTGCTTGCAAACAAAGGAGTTGAGATATGGATTTTATATACATTTAAAAACAAAGAGCTACAATTCACAAGCAACTTTGCCAGTTGGAGGATAGCCAAAGACACAGCCAAAGAGCTATGCATGGGCTTCAGATACCAACTCAGGGAAACAGTTGACTCTGTTGTAAAGCTTTTTCATTACCCTGTTCATTAACCTTTCCTTAAGTGTTACAATACTTATTACCTTCTCTTGTGCAGTATGTTCACGCAGCATTATTTTTCATCATTCATGATTTTTCATCATTATGGTGGCATCCAGCTAAGATAATCTTTAAAATGGCAAACAAAGTGAGCTTAGTGTTGTCATGACAGCTTCAGACAACTTTGCTTCAAGTGCTTATGTGTGAAGAGTCAGCCTTATATTAACCTTATATCCACCATCAGAGAAACTTTACATGACAGTAGATGTTCTTAAACATATTTTCTTCATTTTGCTTTTTTATAGGCCTTAAACTCTGTACAAGGATCTTGGTAGAGGCATTAAAGTCACAGACATTATGGAGCTGATGATTCATCATCTCATTGTGCTGGTCTGCCCTGTCATAACCAACACTTCCTCCCTGAACACAACTGTAAGAGACATCCAAATCCTGCAGAAAAGCCCAGGCCATTCTGCAGTGCAACACTTAACCAAAACCACTTCTTCCTAGCTGCTTTACAAATCATATCTGCTGATACCGGCCAGAAGAGCACAGGCAAGCTCCATCCACAATGTTTGTTCTTCTAAATATTATCTTCTGCTATGTGTAATTAGAAGAAATATCATTATAAGAAGAAACTATTTCAAAGGAACTCTCTCAGGAGGCCTGTGTTTGAAAGGTTTAGAAGTACCTGGTACAGCTTGACCAGGTACTCAATGCCATCAGCAAATGCTCAGTTCCAGACCTGGATATAATAGCCAAACAAGCGACTGACAACAGCTCCCCAACACACGCCTCCCCTTCATCAGGCTCTGACTTCATTTTTTTTTTTTTTTTTTTTTTTTTGTCTTATGACAAAGCTAAACTCCAGCTCAGCAAACCCCAAAAATGAAATCACTTTCCATTGCATTATTTATTTTGGATGTAAACTTACTGTGGCAGATATCACCAAAGGATTGCAGAAATAGAGCGGTGTTCTTACATGGCTTTCAGCAGCAAATAATTAGATATTTGCTCTCAGGATAATACAGTGAATATGTACGAGAAATATGTAAGCAAAAAGGAGGTTTTATATAGCAGTTTCACAGTAAATCAAACACACCTTATCAAAATGTGACCTATTCAAACTGCAAGTGATGTAGTGAAGAAAGATCATCCCTTAGCTGAGTACATGTTAAGTTCAGCAAAACTGTCAAAGCCCTTTAAGGCAAACAGCCCATTACAGCCCATGAACGTTGTAAACTATTACCACTGCCAAGGTAATGGGGGATAATTTCTCCAGAACTGAAAAGCTGACATATTGTCATTTGACTTTTTCTCAGAACTCTACAGACAGATCATCTCTGCAGATAACATGCTTAGCAGCAAGAAGGTTTTCTCCCTTCTCAGAACAGCTAACAGAAAAGAGGGGAAAGGCAAGTCTGTACAGGCCACAGCAGCTGCAGCAGACAGAAAAAATACAGCAACAAAATCTCCTAAGAATTCCATAATTATATACTGTTCTACAGCACAGAGCTTGGAAAAATCAACTGGAAGGTAGGCAGAAATCAGGATGCTGATTTCTCTGTCAGGGGTAGAGAAATATTACAGCACTGACTCCCAGCAGTAGAATCCTCAATCCTCAAGTTTACATGATTAAGCTGCAACCATTTTACTCACCAGGCCTTTGATCGATATCTCTGTCACACAAGAGAGAACACAAATTGCTTTGGGAAATGCTAATGGACATCCTAAGGTATAACTGCCTTCCAAAAGCATCTTCCTATGTTTGTACATTAGGGGGATCTAAAGCAGGAACAGTGCTGCAGTTGCACAGGACAGCATACACAAGAGATAACTTCTGCATTGTTATCTCTATCTTTTAATTATAATAGGTAACCACAAGGGAAAAAGGGTTTTCCAAACATATATGACTGTTAAAAAGCCGATACAAAAGCTGAGGTTCTTTAATAAAAAGGGCAGCAGATTATCCACTGTGCCATCAGAACAGGTCTCTTGGTATTCGTAACAGTGCAGAGTGTCAATGACACCTTTAGGATAATTACTAGTTTATCCTAACGTCCCAAATGCATAATCATTTTATAACAGATGCAAATAGATTATAAAAAACAAACATATATCCCATAGGAAACAAATAAAACACAAGCACCTAATGAAAAACAAATATTCCTTTAGATCTTCAGATCACAGTTGTGATACAAAATACTGCAAGAAATCAACTAATCTAGCACTTTCTACTCTCAGTGACTTTCTCACATATTATCACACCTTATTGAGCTCTCACTGATTTGATACCACAGCAGCCCTGATGAAAAATAGTTAAAGAGAACATAGTTCACTGTGTTCAAGAGGCTGAAAACAGATGTTTTGTCCCTCTGGAGTTTTAAAATAAATGGATGTTTAAAAGAACATACACCACAAAGTTGGTTTAAATCACCTACTGAGTGCAAGGTCACAGGCCACTGCTTTTCAAACTGAAATGCAGGGATCTGTACTATGAGTGTGGATAACAGTTCTACAAAAACAGGAAAAAAATTTTTTAGAACCTTTATTATAAGCATTATACCTACCCTCATATCCCAATCATCAAAAAACGAAATCATGTTTAGCTGCTGGAACTTGAGCTCATATCATAAAGATTCATTGGTCTAGTTGTAAAATTAAGCTTCATTCAGACTTCAACTAGTTTGCAAAAAAGCCCCACTCACTGGACAGTGATTTGACTGAAAAAGTGTGACCCAGCCAAAACAAAAAGAAGGGAATATAAACAGTGCTGAACTGATTCCTAACATTTTTAAATTAAAAAAAAAAATTAAATGTATTATTTGCTCCAAAGAAAACTTTTCATATTTGTATTTCTTTACAGATTTGACCTTCACAAAAAAGTTTAATTTCTTTTTATTTAAATTAAAAGATCTCCTCCAAAACCCTGCATAATGTTTGTTTCAGCCATGTGTTTCTCATCTGCTTTTCAGTATTGCCAAATAACAAAGAAATGCACATTTCACACTGTCCATCTCCTTCCTAATGATTTTATTTAAATGCCATATTGCTCGTAAAATACTGATAGCCACAAAAATGCCAAGGATTTCTGCATCAAGGTGCAATTTCATTAAGCCTCACTTTGGACTTACTAGGATATTCTCTGGCTGAATTTTACACAGTTGACTTTGAGATTCAGATTCAACACTTATGAAAATTACTTTGTTTAAAAATACACTATTCAAAGATTTTTCTGCCCAAAGGAGCCCCTTTAACCTTCAAGCTGTACTTACTGTAGGAGTTCATGTCAGCCTTGAGTAGTCCCAGCTTTCTCTGCTCACAGCAGTATTGTTTATGTTCATTGATATTTGTTCTCCATCTCTTGGATTTTTTCCCCAACTGAACTCTGCCTCTGGAGGGTACTGATTCATCCATTTCCTGATAACCCATATGTTCTCCCTGGATTTCTAAGAGAGACGGCAAATACTGCAAAAGGAAAAAAGTAAAAGAAAGTATTTGAAATTTTAAGTATATTTGAAGTTTTAAAAAATTACTTCTTATTTTGTATTTTCCTTAAGTGAGTGTTCATTTCATTGAATTTCATCAGCATGAAAGAACACAGAAAATTCTTAATTTCCTTCTTTCAGGTATTCATACCAGCCAGTAGACAGGTTAGACACCTAGGGATAATGAGGAGAAACATAAATTTATTAGTAAGAACTGAATAAAAAGCATGCATCCTCATGCTTCAAAGCATTACAAAAATAAATTTAGAACTGATTTCCCTTTGCTCTATAAATAGCATTTGATGGAGATTAAAGCGAAACTTTTCTTTCCCATATTAGTTCCATAATTGCCTGATGGTACTACATTCTGAAGCAATTTTGTCAGAGAGACAATAGACACATAGAGACTTTGCTTAAAAGAAAACTAATTTGCATCACTTATTCCATGGTAACTGCATGTTTTCAGCTCATAAACAGGTGAGGGTGCTTATCTCTCAGTAAAAAGTGGAATTTATCTTGTTTGGTATATCAGGGTATGAACATGCACAGGAATGTTTCTCATGTAGCAAACTGACAACTTCCTCAGAGGGCCTTGCCCCTGAGCTCATATCCCAGGATAAAGGCCTCCCTGTCCTGCACAAACCAGCAGCTCAGACTTCTGTGGCAATTTGTAAACTCCTACTTCAGAGCAGTAAGGGAGTGCCTGTCCTCAGCTCAAAGCACTCAAACGCTTACAGAAAAAAACCCCTTTATCAGAGGAAGTTGCAGGTCTTAGAATGTATTACACTAAGAAAAAGTTGCAATTCATCAAGCAATTTATTCACTGTCATTTATCAGCAGTAACCAATAATAGATGTCTGCAAACTTGCAAATGGCTCCATTTCAGCACGCTTTTCAGCCATTGTTTAGAATATCATGGCATTTAAGCAAAATGTTACGAGGTGACATCTCAAGATGTTACTTGATATTTCATATGGATGGATAAACTCCCTTCCCCCTGCCCATCAGCTGGCAGTTCCAATCCAAAGAATCAGTCTGGAAGTTCAGAGTTATAATAATTTGATAATAGGAAAACCCAGTATGCGGACAGGACAAAGCAGATCCTCTCGTGAGGTAACAACTAATAAAGCAGAGGAACAAGCTTTTAGTAATAATTGTGGAGGAAATTACACTTCATTTAGGTACATGGGGATATAGAATAGACAAAGTTTGTACATTGTCTTCAATATACACACCAATCAAACATCTCAACTATATGGGCACCGTGGGGACATCAGCCAGCCTCCACATCCTCTCATTCCTCTATGTCTCAGTTAAACATTTTGTCAATCAGTGCCAGGTTATCTGGATTTCCTTAGGTGGCTCTACACAAACTGCAGACCAGAAGTATTACCAAACTCAATCACTGTCAGCCGTGCCTAAACACAAGGCAGTGTCTAGGAACAGATGCCCATGCACCCCATTGCCAAATCTTCAATCTGTACTTTTTACATGAAGAATTTTTCAGTCCTTCTTGTGCCGCCAAATTCTTTGTGCTTACTCCAGCTTTCTTGTTATTTCAAGTCCAGGGGAAGACAAATAAGTAAAAAAAAAAATCAAAACTTTATAACTGGGAATTAGAAACTTAATGTATTTAATATCTTTCCATAAGTGTTTCAGATACTTCACACTGGTAGTAGAGCACTGACTGTTCTGCACAGCCACACGTGGAACAGCAGATGCCAGCTTGCTGTACTCAGTTGTGTTCTTTATAGCAGAAACAAACATGGTAATTTAAACATGTATATATACATATTTTCAATGCAACTGTATCTAGGAGTGATTTGAGGGTTCCCAGCATGAAGAAAAGCAATTCCGAACAAAGGTGCTATAAACAAACCTAAAATTCAGATTAAAAAATCTTTTCCAATATAACCTTCAACATTTTCAAAAATAACTGATAAATAATGGCAGTTATTTGGCTTTTAATGAAATACAGACAACAGGAAAAATTCTATTTTGAAAGCGACTGGGAAAAATGCAGTTCTTGGTTTTATATCACAGCGTTCCACATCAATTTTGCCAGCTTGCAAATGTAAACAGTTTTGAACAAAGCTTGGCAATCTAATAATCAAGTTGAGCTCCTCCCACATAATAATAATTTTTGCTTGAAAGGACTCTGATAACAAAGTTTCCTCTGCTGGGTTTTGAATGGAACTGTGAGAGTCAGACTTGACCGTCAATTGTTTTCATGTTGCTACTTGCTTACTGGAAGATGAAGAGAATAACAAGCTTTAAGGAACAGGTACTAAAAGCAGAAGAATTAAGAAATGAACACCTACAGAGAGAAAAAGAAAAAAATATTCCCTGACAGAATACAATTCAATTAAGGTTGACCCTGTTCTCAATCACTTGTACCATTGAGCAAGCTGTAATCATCTGGGTGATGTGTCTCCCTCAGCCTGAATTTCCTGGAAAATTTCAGTCAAAATACTGCAGCCATTCCTGAGAAAAAGGCAAGGGGAAATAGCATTTGCTTAGAATGTTAAAAGATTCTGAAGACCTTTCTTTAAAAAGTCCAATGCTTTAGAATAAGGACTTGCAAGTTGGCAGAGATCTTGTGCCTTTTGCTCTCTCAATGAAAAGCCACTCAGAAATGTCCAACTTCAAGCCCTGTGGTCTGTGCACAGCCAGTACTTCCCAGACTTTTATTTCCCAACCTTTCTGTCTGTACTGGACAAGCTCCAGGGGCCTGAGAAGGTCTTTTTCTGCAATTACAGCTCAGTGCCAAATCTGAGTCAAACAATCTCAACTAAGGCAAGAGGTCTTTGCTGCTATTTCAATACTTTCCTTACTAAGTCCAAGCAACTTGCAAGAGGCAGCTCTCAAACATCCAGGGAGAGTGCCAATCCTTCAGGGAACAAACTGGGAAGAGGAGCTTGAGGAATGAAAAAGAAACTGGGTAAGTGTAGGGAAAGGATAGATTGAGACCCAGAAAACTTGTGCCAGAAGAAAGAAGGAGAACAAATGGTGAGCAAGTGGACTGCTGGGCAGAGGGACTAGAGTAAAATCCAGGAGCAGGAAGAAAATTCTATCGAGGAACAACTCCCAACTAGAAGAGATACCTGGGAATGAGGCTGGAGGAGTAAGAGACACAGAAGCTGCCTCCTACAATACCTGTCCATCCCCCACCAAAACATCTTGCAATTTAGTACCATTACAGAATGCTAAAACTCTTGTTCTAAGGTGGTTTTTTTTTTCTTCTGTTCTCTAACTTTCGATCATATTCATTATTTATATCATCTTACTACATTCCTCTGAGGCAAAGAGAATTTATAGTTTGGGCTTACCTTTTAAGGATATAGATATTTGAATATTTTCTAAAATCTTTTACTGTTTCCTGACAATTTTTTACTGTTTTTTTAAATAAAAATACAGCATTCAAATTAATAAGTAAGCTTTCAATAAAAATTTTGACTTCCATGAGTGTGTGTGAACTCAGCTCAAAGGAACTTCCAGGATCACACCAAATCAACTTTTTTTGTTTTCTCCTCTATAGATCACCATTAATTTTACAGTAAATTTAGCTTAAATGCAGCATTTGAACTGCTTTAGGAGAGAAAATGCAACAGCTTCTGCTGAGCCATTAGATACAGAGAAAGTCTTTGCAAAACACTCCAACACTTCCATTCTTTTTTTATGATTCCTTACGCATCATAGCAGGTACTTGACAACCATTCTGAATTTTTATTTTCTATAGTTTGGTTATAACTAAAACAACTCCCAGATTAACAGTATCTGACCCATCTAAGACAAATCCCACCAACTTTGGTAAGCAATATTTAAGTACTCTGATAAAAAATAGACATTAAAAGTAATGAGGAGTGCTGCAGGTAGCTTGAATAGATTTAGTTCAACATTGAACAAAAATTCCAGTGCAAAATTAGCTGCAAAACCCTCATCCACCAATTCCCAGCACGAGAATACCTCCAGGTCTAGGAATGACTCACACGTCAAATGTTCTCAACTCAATCATCAGGATTTCCCTTTGGATTATTAGAATAAAATATTCCAATAAGGAAATGTTCTTCAAACTATTAAAAAAAAAAAAAGGCACAAAGCTTTCTCAAATATTTTTAATTCCATCCATTGCTTCTGGCAGTCATCAGAAGAGCTGACAGCTGCATTTCAATTTTCAGATTTCAATATTGCCTTTGATAGATGTTATTCTTTGTATATATATGGATTATTTCTGAGCCTTATTCTTCAAAAAGTCCCTGCACAGTTGGATTTATTTTTCACTGTCAGTGGCCCGAACAAGATGATCACTTAATGTGAAAAGACCCATGAAGCAGCAAGAGAGAAGTAACAGTGTCAGACTCTGCAAGATTGTTCTGTATTACTTAAGTTTATGTGAATGAATCACAGTCTAGAAAACTCAATTTTGGAACTCAGTACTAAGTTTTGGGAGACAGTTTGTAATTGAAAAGTTCATTTCTAATGAAAGTATGAGGTGATGAAAGGTTGGACTAGCAGACTAGATCATTTGAGTCTTTATTAATAATATGAGTTCATTTTAATTCAGTGAAGCACATAATTGGCATCAAGCTTTTCAAGATCAGCACTCTTTCCTGTGACTTGAATCTGCAATATTTTAAGACATTTTTAATATTATGGTAGATGTTTATATTATTTGCATTTTTAAACTAGGTTACTGTTAGATAGTTCAGACTAATTATAAGCTTGTTGATTTTATTGAGCTCAATGATATCCCGTGGCTAGTGAGAAAGCCTGACTCGAGTTCTTTGCAATGACTCTGCAGTCATCTTGCACTGTGGGGCAGAGATGAACAGGTCCCCCTGAGATTACTCCACCTTGAACAACCAGAAAAGGGCAATGGGGTCAATTACTGTTTCAGTTTACCCCACAGCTGCTGCATACAAATCAGTTTACCAGAAGCTCTAAAAGTGCTTTAACAACATTTACTTCAATGCCATTATCTTTGTAGTTCCAGGCACTCTCAATGTAGGACAATGAAATCCAGAAACAAAAATACACAATGCAGTTGAAATGCTCTTGGCCATTTAGACTGAAATCACCACTCTGAAAAGTACAGAAACTTTCTGACGTTTGCCCTGCTGATATCACGCATTTTATTGAGGTACTCGTCTACAGGAAAGTTATGCTTAAAAAAATCCCTGTGTAATAAAAATCATTCAGAAAGTCCTACTCTATTGAATATGAATTTTAATCAATAAGGTCGTCAGTACATTTTTAGTCCTAATGTTAGCAATGTCAGGATTCCCTGAAAAACTCTTTTTTTTTGCAAATCCATCTTTCCAAAAGAACCTGTGATTTACAAGTCTAAACTATATAATATTAGTCTTTGAGGTATGACAAACTTAGGACCACAATTATTGACAATTAATAATCTTTAGCTAAGTTATCACCAATGAAATTATTGTTCGGCTTGTTTTGTTTTGTTTACATAAATTGTTTATTTAAGTTATTGGAAATTGAGAAGCTGCAGGTCTCAAAAAAAAAAAAAAGCTTAGAACACAGATAAAGATAAAAGCAATCTCAAATAACCAGTGGGTGTGTTGAAATTTACCATTATTCATCTCTGCACAGGTTTACAAACCTTCTCCTTTAAACAGAAGTAACATGTTGGAAAGTCAAATTAAATATTCTGTGATCTTTTCAGGTTTCCAGAGGCTTAAATGAGAACCAGATAGCCATCTAGCAATAGAAAACCACAAGTCTGAATTTTTAGAAATACTCAACTTATCATGGTTGAGCAATAAGTTGAGATTTCTCTTATATTATCTAAGTTGATAAAGCTGATGAAGATGGCAAGAAGAAACAGATGTGGGGTGGCTGAGGCAAGCAGTAAGTTCTGGCTTTCAGCTGTGCCAGGGCTGAACAGCAATCCACATGGCTTTGTAGCATTTTCCTGGCTCCATCTCAGGTGGATCCTTCTCATACATACTCTCTCTTTTGAATGAGAATATGAAAAAAGAGTCCAATAGGCAACCTAGCAGAACTTTCTTGAAATGAACATTCAGACTGAATTATTTTCCTTGCCTACACATTTTTTTTAATAATTCAGGAATACAAAATATCATAGATTAAGCTAGTATTCTTCAAAATTAAGAAGACAGGAGGTACCAAAAGGACAGACAGTATCTTAGCACAGAACTCCAGAGGAGAATTTAGCCAGTCCCTAAGGTCCCCAAGGTTTGAAGCCATAACCCATCACATTGGGTGCTTTCTCACCCATTCAAAATACTGCATAAGAAATTGATTGCAAAACTTCAGACCCATATTTTAAGAATATTTAAACAATGGAGATACTTTTTTTTAATTTACTCAAAGGAGTGAAGTTGGAAAGAACCTGCAGAAAAAATACCATACTGTTTTCTGCCACCTTTTGAAAATACAATTTTAAAAGGGCTGACCCAGTGTTTTCCTTCCAATAAATTAAAAAGCACCATTAAATTGTTTTATTTGATGAGTTTAGTCTGAACTGTCTCTTCTCTTGCTCTGCCAGCAGCTATCATCATACTTCCTGGCACTTCTTTAGAGAACTTCTGCAGACCAGAACTCTGTAAAAAAGAACAAACTAACTTTGCAGACTGTATTCCACATTAGAAGCAAATGGATGTCTGCTGAGGGCAAGCTCTCCACTGTGACAGTCAAAGCTTTGAAGCTTGGTCAAACTCCCAGGACATTGCTTTGAGTCGATGACAGCACAAGCTGCACTCTGGCAGAAGAAGATGAGGGACAGGATGTGCTGTCACCAATTATCTGAGTTTTTGACTGCTACAGATGCAGCTTTGCTTCTTTCCACAAGAATCCCAGCCCCACAGTAATGTTCACTACTCATTCATCTCTTTTGTAAAAGCCTCTAGAAAAGCCCTTCAATCCTTCATTTCAAAACCTCCCAGAACCTCAGCAGACCCCTGGGTGTCTGGTAAACACAGAGTACAATTTGTGAAGCACTGTCAGCTGATGCCGCCTCCGAGGGCACAATGGCAAAGGGACCAGTTCTGGCTGCTCACTAGCTCCTGAGCAGCTAAAGGGGGGATGTTGTTCTCAGAGTCCCAAGCAGAAGAGGACGCACGGACACAAAGCCCCTCAGTCTTCATGGGATGGGAAGCTTTGTTTGAAGGCAGTTCAGGAACCATGCAACATCACTAATGCAACAATTTTTTGATAGGTTCCCTCTCACCTGTCCATGCACAGTAAGGACAGCAACACACAGAACGAAGTCATTGCTCTACAAGCACATTGAGTTCAAACCAGGGCCCTCTGTCACTCAAGCTCAAACACTGCAAATGAAGTTAGTCCTGCCTAGGCAGAGGAATACACTAAGGCCAAACAGATAGCATAGTTGGAGACCATGCAAAAATAACATGTATTATGTATTTCCTTCAAAAAAAATGAGCTATATCATGTCAAATAAGAGACAGAGTAGTACAGCATATATAATAACAATTGGAAAGGAAGCTAATAATTTCTTTAAAGAGGAAGGAATGGTCTAAGAAGTATGGTGAGGAAATTTGCTCTCATTTTAAATACCTCACCAAGATAAGGTGTCTACCCTTGGTAAGTTATCTGGCCTGTTCACCATCAGTAGCCTCGTTTTTAGTTCTCTTATATTTATGTAATTTAAATACTACAAGCTATAATCAAGGTTATACTTCAATACTAAATAAGCAATTAGCATTCAGACACTAATATCAAGCTGACATTTCATAGGGATTTGCAGATCCTCTGGGCCCAAAGTTCAGCCTGTATATCCATTAACTCTGTGCATTATTTTAAAACAGCACGATCTTTCCTGCCTGGTTTGGTGATGTAAAAGCACATTTTTAAAAGACTAAATATATCATCTGCGGAGGATTGTCCCCATCTCCTGACAGGAATTCCACATGTCAGATTCACTAGAACACTTTTCAAAGGACCCCTTCTAATTAAACCAGATTAGGCAATGTCTTGATGGTGCTAGCCAAATATGCATTCCCACCATGCCTGCATGAATGGTAGCAATGTACAATTACTCCTTCTTTGTGTCAATTCAAACTACAAAGTATCCAAAAATGTTTTTGTGAGAGCAAGTGAGAGAGAGTGAAAACAGGACAGAAACCTCTAATTTTTCTCTCTGGAAACACTACCACCTTCCACATGGGTCCATGGGGATAGGGACATTCCAGCTGCATGAAAGAATAGGTTTTTCTTTTGTTAACAAAGTAAGATGTTTTGACAACATAATTCTACTGCAGTAGTTCTATAGTAACATGCCAATAACATGCCAGGAACACAACTTACAGGTATTATAATCACAATATTATATTGCAAATTTGCCTTAGAATGTACAAAAAAAAAAAATTTAAAAAGCCAGAGCACAAACACTTCAATGTTACGAGTTGCAGTGGAATTGTAGTCACTTCTGAGGTCATGTGAGATCAATCTTTCAGGCAGTTACCTGATGAAATAATAATTCTTATAGTGATTACTCAACCCTATAACTAACGGCCTACACACAAAAGGGTCCATCATATATTTACTGATCCCCTCCTTTTCCTGTGTGACCAAATACTACACAGTAAACAGAAACATGAACCACATTGTGCTGTATCCAAAACCTGAGAGTAATAGGAAGGCACAAAAATGAGAATGATATCTTAGAAATGTTGACAGCCCTTAGATCACTACCACTTTCCCAAAGGAAATGGCTCCAATATTTCTGTCATGGCAGTGGTTTTTGATGGAGATAATACCATATACCTTTTCAACATAGCATGGGATTTAGCCACAGGTCTTATGCAGCTAAATCTTGTTCATGCAATGTCTGGAAGATTTGAATAGGAATGATTAATTATTACCTTTTAGCACTTTCTTTTGCATAAAGAATTTAGAGTTTTGGAACAGTCCTTCAGGAAATTACCCCTTAACACCTGTCCCTCTTTAAAATAAAAGTGCTTTATAATAATAAGTTCATTGCAATAATTTTTCACAGATGAAAGTTTTTGGATTTTTTGTTTTGTTTTGTTTTATTCTCCTTTTCTGAACATTCTTTGTCTAATGCCTTTATTTTCTTTTTCTCATGGGTTGAACTGACCATCATCTCTTCCAAATTCTTTAGTACAGATTGTAATTAACAATCACAGTCTGAGCTAAACTATTTACTTGGTGTGCATCTGGCTTTTTCCCTGCAATCAGTGACTAAAGGTGACATTGACCCACTGGAAAAATCTAGAAATATCTGAGATATTATTTAGTTTCCTACTTTTTTATGGATGTTTAGAAATTATATTATTAATCTAGCAGACACTAGATTGTTCTTGGTAAACTAATAAAACACTCATTTTCTTTGTCTTCCCCCAACAAGGTCATAAGCAGTTTCCAATTAGATCTAAGACTCTTCCCCTGCCTGTAGTTATGCAGTGGGACTATGGTGAAATTTAAATAAACTAACCATCTTCCTTCCTGTGGACAAAATTTTTTGCAGGACATTCCCAAACCCTCATTAAATAATTATAGAATTATCTAAGAAATCTACTCACAAGGCCAAAGAACTATGCTCCAAATTATACAGCAGCTTGCTCTATATTGTGTTTATAAAAATAACATCTAGTTTTTGAAAGAAAGATAAACAAATTGCATGATCTCAGAAGAGCTTTGAGCTGAGGGGAAAAAACTAAGTATAGGGAATGCAGATACCAGGTTCATAAACTCGATGGTTCTCCAAATATATAGAGCTTCCAACTATACATTGGAATAATTAAAAATATTCTGAATATTATATCCTCTCCACCATGAGTAGATCAAACAGGTGGGAAGGAGAAAGGGCATTTTATGAGCATAAAATCTTGATTGCTCCACTTAGCATTGTGACTGGTTAGAGAGGTGCAAGGAAATACCATCAGCACATGCCACTAAGGCAGGGGGTGAGGTGGCTCAGGAAGCCAGACAGACAACACAGTGTCAATGCAGAACTGAGGAGAGAGTTTCTGCTCAGCTACACCCATTCACTACTCTTAAATTTCTGCAGGAGAAACACTGTGAAACATTTCATTCAGTCAAATCTCCAGCTGACATTGAACATCCAGTCTACTGAGTCTGGTCTTGAATTCGACCAACCAATTCTACCACAAGCAGAATGTCCTGGATATTCAAACTGGGGCCTTCTGAAATACAACCACCTCCACTTGTCTTTTAGAAGGAGGCTACTACTACATAATGTGCCTGAGAGTTAAAAATGTACAAAACTTCAGATGTGAAGGACATGACATAGGCAGGCACATTGATGGGCTGTGCACCTCTAATAAGGGAAACTCCCACTACGACTGCTGACCTCAAGAGAATTTAGGCACCTGATGAAAAATGCAGTGCACTAATATTTATCTATACATACAATATTTCTCCTTGATTCCAATTTTGTTGAAATTGTGTCCTGATTCAGACCTCTTAATAATACAGAAGATTAATGATCAACAACAAAGCTGCAAGGATAAGACAAAAACCACTAACAGTTGCAGCTTCCTTATGTGGTAACTGCTGATGAGGAAAACTTTTAGATACTGCCTCTCATGCAGTGGGGTACATTTCCACTATACATGTGATTCTTGGCTGAGTTCATTCAATAAATCTGTGTCCTCAATTCTTGACACCCACACATTCTGCGTTCTCCCTTTTCCTCTGAATTGCCTTCACTCCTTCAGCACAGATTGAATGACTGATTAATTGTAACAATTTTAGCATTGCCTTTGTTGCTCACATTAGAGATGTCACCCATTTGTGTGAGAAAGAAGGGATAAGCGGTGCTTAGTTCGCCTATCTGTCCTTGTATAGGGCCTAACAAGGAGGAAGCTCGAAGTGCCTTCAGGGTAATTACGCTGGTGTTTGTTACTGTGGCTAACTCTGAGTGCCTTGAGGTGGAAGCATCTTATTACCACAGCATGACCACCGACAGAAACATTCAAAATGCATGTCTTGCAGATAAAAATAAGCAGAGAATTTCCAGAAAGAACAGTTGGCAATTTTATGATAACTGGGAAATTGAATGCTTTTATGCTCCAATAGCAAAATATCTTACTTCCTGCCTATAAACAAGGCCCAGACTTGTGGTGTTACAGTGCAGAAATGAAGGGCGGAAGGAAAGGCTTTGCAATACTTCTGTTATCATCCTGTATCCTGCCCCTTGTCCCTGGCTCTGCTACATTAGCCCGTGGTTATGAATGAACAGTTATAAAGATAAGATGCTTTCATTAGCAGCTTTTATTTCGCATTTTGTATGACTTCAGTGAGGGCAGATTGTTTCAATTACATCTTGCATTTTAGTAGCACACATTCTCATCAGGCACTTGTCACCTGTGAGCAGAGTGTGCAATCTCCATGAGCACGTGTCTGCTTTGTACTCAGACTGAACGGGATAAATGCAACAGAGAGCCTTACATAGAGCAGGAAGACCAAAGATTTTTTTAAGCCTACTACAACTCAACCACAGAGAGCAGCTGTCTGTTTTTATTCCACTGTACCACCCAGTTCTGTCCAGATCCAGGACCAAAAGCTAAGGCATTCAAATTTGCAGTCTTGTCAGCTGACACTGTGAAGTACTGACAGATGCCCCAGAAGACTTTCAATGTCATGGCCCTTGAAACTTCTCTACTCTGCATTATCACTCTGCTTGCCAGTCAGGAATTCAGAAATTATGCTTTGCTTCCTTTGCATCTAATTTACATATCAGGGCTGTCATTTTAACACAAAAATGAACAATCAAGGAAAAAAAAAGAATAGCTGCAAGAACATGAATAAAGGATACACTATTATTAGATAGCTGTTTTTAAATACACAAAAATTCTTGTAAGGCTTTGATGAAAGACCCTCACAAACTACCACCTCTAAAAACAACTTTCTGACCCTATGCTGATTGTAGAAAAGAAGATTGAAAACCACCAGAAAACAATTCTGCAGTGTGAAATTCAGTGTGTAATGAGGGGTGCAGGTTCCCTCACCCTGGGAATGCTTTGGTCAAGCTCATCAGGCAGTGCTGCCACGGCTGAAGTAGCATTGTGATTTTGGCAGTAAGGAACAATTCTGTTCAGAGAAGCAACAGCAAAGTGAAACATGCTTTGAAAACATAACACTGAATCATGCTGCCATTTAATGACTTCTGCATCTTATGAGGATGGGACAGAAATCTCTTACATTCCCTTCTATCTGCAGTTCTTTGATACCTTGAAAGACCTGCTGCATTTCTTCCGCTCCTCTCCAGGAACACACTGGAGCAGCACACCAAGCCCAGCACATCAGACATGGGGACCCCATTCCTTCTATTTAACTTCCCCAGTGCTATTTAAGACCAGAACAAGTACTGATTTCAGAAATTGCAAGGGAGGATTCCACAATGTCTTTAAAAAAAGATGAGATTATTTGAGACTGCATATAAATATTTGAAGAGTGGAATAGTGTCAGGAAAAGATACACAGGAAGATCCTAGCATCAGAAGGGCAAGAGTGTAAACATTTTTAATGCAGCAGATGAGATGTTACATCACAAACCTAAAGTTCAGTTAGTCAAATTCTCATTTGGTGAGAACTGACTTTCCAGCCTGAACAGTTATGTCAGTCAGCAATGGTGTTTATTTCCAACTGCACTGCCTTTGTAAAATTTAGGGCCTGATTCATTAATATTCAAGTCACTTTTCAAAGGCCATCTTTCTGTGAGCTTTTGTGGCAGAGATAGACTGATACATCCCAGTGGGTTTGTGACTCACAGTTGTAAGGTGGATTTGTTTTGTCATTAGCATAGTCAATGATTAAATGAATTTCATTTATTTAATAAATTCTCTATCAATTCTACATTGTAAACAATATGAGGTGGCTAGAAGCTGCAAAAATGTCAGAAAACAATCAAAATTTATGTCAAATATTAAGAAAACTACACAGAATGCACATTCCTTCTCACTCTGACATGAGTGATCCTATTCTTTTTCTATCCTTTCTGCCTTCTCCTTCATTCAAGTTCCAATTTATTTCATACTGCTACAACATCTAAAGCCATGCAATATACAACACACTAATTTATTATAGTCACTTGTTTACAAGATACAACCTAAAGAAGAATTTTCTTTCCCTAGAATGTCTTTAATATCAGATTGTGTCATGCATTCAGGGGTAAAGGAAAGCATTTAAAGACTTTATAATTTTAGAGCAATGTTAGTAGGCAGCAGAGTCTGTTAACAGTGTTAATGAATTCCTATCTCAGCAAGAAAGGAGCTAACTAACTCTTTCATTTCAGATTATGATTATCTTGGGCTTCAGGCAACCACTTTGGTCATGGAAACAAATACCTTTTTTTGCAAAAGCATTTAGAATAAGATTGCATTTAACTGTGTATCTCCTTGGTTCTTGATCAATTTAACTTTAGGAAAGAAAAAGAGAAGGGGCAGATTCTGTGGATTTAAATTAGTTTTATTATTTAATTTCAATAAAATAAAAAATTAAAAGCTACAGGCCATCATGGCAGATAAATGATAGTGCAAACAATTGCCATATCATGAATACAAATCTACTAAAAGACAGTCCGATACTGATTCAGCAACCTCCATCCTCCAGTCTTTTCCAAAAATCAGAAATGTCTCCTGTTCCCTTACCAGGGCCAGACCCAAAATTTTCTATTAACTGCACTGACTGAAGTGAAGGTCTTCACCAGGTTATTATGTGACCAAATATGGCAGCTGAAGCTGTGGGATATGAGCAAGCACTGGGTCACTCACAGCTCAAGGTCCCCAGGCCTCCCAGCTGTCTCACCAACATGAAGAGCATCAAATGGAAGGTTGGCCACACGTGAATTTAAAATGCTAGATTTTAGATTCTTATGCAGTTATCAATCTGAAGGAAATTGGAGATTTATACAATTTAAAATACATGGTAACACAATAAAACCAACAGTTTGAGACTTACAGATCACTGTTAAGGTAATTTAAGCATAGCTTCTATAGTCTGTAAACAGGTTGTAGGTTTTTCTCACCCTGGGCACCTTCAAAATAAATAGAAAACTAGTTAAAAGTCAGTGGAGTTTTAGTAATTCATCCTAAAATAAGCTTTTGAGAGTAGCTCAGATGGAACATTCCTTCAGTGTATCTATAAATACAGGAACTGATCAGATTTGAAGAATTTACCTGGAATGTGAAGACTTGTGTTAAAGATTTTTGAACAAGACAGAAATAATATGATTTGGTTGCAGTGCCTATAAATGATCATCCTAACTGAAAACTACAGGGGACTCTGGCTAACAACCTACCATTTCCCTCTGCTTCTCACCAACACTTGCATTGTGCCTTTAAGACACTCTTCTGAAAAGCAACTTAGATTCTTACTTTTAAACCTTACTTTAAAACAAGCAACATTCTTAGAGTGATACATTAATAGAATTCCACTCCTAAGAAAAAATTTACATTTTTCCTGTATTTCACAACAGCCTTCTATCACCAAAATCCTGGATTTACAGATGATATTTTGCCATTTATCAGTAAGAAATGTTATGCAATCTAAGCACGTAACCACTTCTTGGTAAATATCAGCCTTATTTTATGAGTTGCCTAGAAAATGCTTGGATATGTCATAAATAAATAACATTTTTATTAATAAATTATTATGGCAATAAATAAGTAATGTTTCAAATTACCCACTAGCAAAGCACAGATTCTGAGCAATTTGCTTATTTTAAATTCAGATTTCCTATTTCACTCCTTATTCCATGCTACCACAATAGTGTTATACAGTTCTTATCTGCAATTTTCCAAACTCCAAAGATTATGTTAACTTTAACTGTCTCTCAAATTGACTGGATTATAAATTTGTGGAATGAAAATATTTATGCAATGCTCAACAAGAAAACAACAACAACAAAAAAATCCCAAATGACAGAAAAAGATAAATCCAATGAAATTGAAATTGTAAAAAATATGTACCAAAAGTCAGTGGCTGTTTACATCTCAGATGCTATCCCCAAGTACTAGAAATGACATATTTTTAATTAGAAGTAGGGGCATATCATAGGAATCAATAAAATGGAAAAGATACAATGAAAGTTTTGAATTATTAAGATGAACACAGTTTAGTCCACTCAGGTATTTACTACATATTCCTTTTGTGGTGTTATTTTGACAGACTCATACTTACAGTTCCATTTTAATACTCTGGAAAGGAATAAAACTCTGCAGAGCAGAGCAGAAGCATTCCTGCTGCAGCCAGCAGTAAAAACCAATCCACACTTCAATGGGTAATCCTCCTCTGGCTAAATACTGAGATAGCAACTCATTGTAATATCAATATTCTTGAACTGCACTCAGTGCTTTTATTTGGGAGACAGCATTTTCCTGGAATGAGCCTGTCTGGACGTGGAAAAACTGAACCCAACCAAAGACGTAATGAAATAAGGAAGAGCAAGGATGACTTTGAATATCATCTGAATTGTGAAATCATTCTCTAGAAGGATTTGAGCCAAACCCAAAGTGGGTTGATTGAGGATTTTGTGCAGCTGCTAAAATCTCTGTGGTGGTCCAGAAGGGCTGAACTAGAAAGAGGCACATTATCTTCTCTTTCCTCTTCAGCTTCACACAAAGCTGCTATTGAGAAACACTGACTCTTCCCTGAGTCTTCCTGGCACAGGGAGAATGGTAGGGAGTTTTGGAGCCGTGAACAATTTATCCTGAAATGTTTCGCAAGGGGGAAAAAATAACATTTTATAAAAGCAGTATATGTCACTAAGAATCATCAAAGATACTGTAGTCATAAATAATTTCTTCTGTGAGGGAAAGCAACCTCAAGGGAAATAATGCCTTAGGAGGCAAAACTTGCGTATCTGCAAAAATAAATGCTTAAGGGAAAAGCCTGTCCAGTCAAAATGATCTTCTGGGTTGTGGGGATGAAGTGACCCAGGGGACAATCTCACAGAGTGTTTATGGTGCAAATATGCAGCTTAGTGTCTTTAATGCAGTAGAATCTGCATATAGAACAATATGCAAATCACAGGCACTGTTTGCATAATTTCAGAACGTTCAGACCTTCATCCTCAATAATCCCAGTGAAAACCAGTGTCACCACCCAGCAACAACAGGTATATCTCTGAGGACAGAGGAAAGGATGAAAGCCAAGTGCAAACGCTCACCACTGTTGGTTGAGCAGCTAAAAGCATGTCCCCTGTCAAGTGCCAGGCTGGCTCATGCTGGAGCAGGGCAAGGAAATGGGCACAGAGAGAATAAACAGGACTATGGAGCTGCATTATCAGATATTAAGCATAGAACATCCCAAGAGAAATATTTCTTCACACAACATACAACTGAACTGGGAAAAATTGCTTCTCTGCCTCAGGTGTTGGAAGGGCGAAATATAAATGTCTTGAAAAAGGTTTAGACAAACTCCCTAAGGACAGGTCTATCGCTGGATATTTGATATGACAGTTGGGATATAACTTTTGACTTAGAAGTCCTTAAACAATTGATTTCCATAAACTGTAAGAATACAAAATGACCCTTTTCTCGAAAGGGTCTTCCAATACTTTTCTGTGAGAATCTGCTGCTGGATTAGGTAGAATTTTGTTGTAACCTAGTGATATTTTTCTCATCTTACCCATCTTCTGTGAGTATATGTGGAATATCATTGAGAACCTTTGATTTGCCATCTGTCATAATCACTTTAAGTTGAATTGACAAGAATTCCTATAAAGCCACAAGGTCCATGCACACTCAATTACAGTACAGAAGCAGTAATTTTAAATTTTGACAAATAAATAATTTTTGATGAAATAACTTACTAAACAATTCAACTCTTATTGAGTTGCTTAAAGGAGTACTATGCATAGACTGTTCCTACTTCTATATTGTGATCTTTTTTCTTAACAGTCAATATTTTTATTGCAACTTGCTTAATCCTGAAAAAAAATGTCCATTCATTGCATATTCACAATTTGATTTTTCCAGAAGCATATATAAAATGTTTTATTGATATGCCCTGATAAGACAATTCTCTTTAATAAAGGCAAAAAATCCCCTACAAGAAACCAAAGGTTGGCTTAATATGAATCTAAACATCTTAAAGGACCAAAGAAAACTTACGCAAGCAAAATGGATTTTACAAATAAAGTCTAGCCCATTTTGAAGCAGGTTTGCACAGGTTATTGCTTAACAAAAAAATTACTTGTGCCAGGACACAGAAGAGCGTGAACATGCTAGACATAGATCTAAGTGTTTAATGTAGAG
The DNA here is from genome assembly GCA_013401135.1 of Cettia cetti. Taxonomy (NCBI): domain Eukaryota; kingdom Metazoa; phylum Chordata; class Aves; order Passeriformes; family Sylviidae; genus Cettia; species Cettia cetti. Next base: position 182,288 of record VZUI01033937.1, read on the forward strand.
CTGCTTGAAAATCTGTAAATTTTTCAAGGGTGGGGAGTCAGAAAAGATTAATTCAGGCTGAGGTTGCAGATTTCTGCTGGAACTTTCCCAGGCCTGGATGCAGAGGTAACTCAAGTCTGACTGGCTCAGATCAATTTCATGAGCCAGGCAGGCTCTTTAAAAAAGTTAAGTAATGCTTTCAAATCTCAAAAAATATATGAGAGCTTCCTATAACTATTATAACATGCATTGAAAAATGAAAATCATATGTAGAAAAATTCCCTGATCTCATCCAGCAAAATACATTTGTCTGTTCTGGCCAAGATAGAGCACTAGATCTTATCATATTCAAATTCACTACACAAATTTTATATGCAAAATTCAGGTTAAAATTGAAACACAGGGTGAACACTTTTACATATCCAGTAATTTTTTAAACTTTCAGTCTTTTTTTTTGTTTGTTTTTTTTGTTATGCTTTTCTTAAAAATATAAGTTCCTTCAGTCGTGACCTGGGATATTTCCCCTAGTTAAGAAAAAAATTATTTCAACAATACTGTCTCCATACAAAGATTAAGAATTCAAATCTAATTTTTCAAATCATGAAGCCAGGATACTGGGGCTAGGTACAGTGTAATATATGTAATCCTGGGAATGGTTAAATTGAAAGAAATACATAATCCTGAATTTCCAGTTCTGGGCCAAACAGACATATCCATCATCCTGCTGACTGACACTGGACAGAACAGTCCCAAAAAAGACCACACTAAGTTACCACACTATTTACCACATTGACCTTTTATATCTAAATTTTGCAAATCAAGACATTAAATAAGAAATGCCATCTATCTTAGAAAGGTATCAATTTGACCATACAACTTAATAAATAAGAAATAGTATGCCTGCCTTCCTTTCAAACCAGCATTAAATATTAATACAAAAGAGGTTGTGTATTGAAAATCATTTCAATGCTAAGAATCACATTGGCATAAATCATATCAGGAGAAACCTCTATCAGTGTATAAATGTTTTGTGTAGGTAAAATCTTGGTTTGCTTATAAAATTGCAGAAAAACACTATTGGGTTTAATCTGGCCACAGCTGCTAACACATAACAGAACCTGTATATCTGTGGACTTTGCTCTCATAAGAAATACATTGGTATTTCTCTCACTACATTCTCCTTTAAGTAACACCATCAGAGTTGATATTTGTAGAATTTGTAAGAAAACTTCTCTTCTTCATGGAATCTTGACTGTTCACTGAAATATCAATTCCTCTCCACTACTGAACATAGGAAAAATATTTATTAGAGCATGACTGCTGGCGTAGTACAGGTACTGGGAGGATGTGAAATGGTACTTCCAGATGGATTTTACCTCCCACAATACACCACTTTCCCTTCTAATAAAGGGAATTGGTGGCTGCAAATCTGATCCTAGAATCACAGAATATTCTGAATGGGAGGGCTTCCAAAAGGATCATTGAGTCCAACTCTTAAGGGAATGCTCCTTACAGGGATTGAATCCATCATCTCGATGCTACTAGCACCCTCCTCTAATCAACTGAGCTCTCACTGAAACCTGAGGAATAAAACCTACCATGGATGGAAAAACTATCCAATTTACAATTTCAATGTATCAGAGCAGCAGTTGGAGTTCAAACTGATCTCAGGTTTGGTGGGTTTTGGGGTTTTTTGAAAGTTTATTTCCAGCACATGCTGATAACTATCTAAAAGTAAAAACAATAACACTCCATTTTTCATTAAGAGTATTTCAAAATAGATATTTCAAATACTCCAAGCTTCTTCCTTATTACCAACATTAAGGCACCTAACACAAAAATATATGTCAATGATCTGCTAGAGACATACTGGTCAAGTCATTATCCTCTCCTTTATCCATATCTCATCTAAGGGAAGACAAAAGCTGAAATAAAATTCCAGTTCTGACTGAGATGTGTTGCATACAATCTTAACTCACCTCTACTCTCCGAATTTCTGAATTAGCCATATCCCCTGCAAAAACTGATCATTAGCTTTGACAGCAGTTCCTTGAATGTGTACATCCCTGTATGAGCAGAGACGTGACTCAGAGTACGAAGCCTTACATAATCTCATTAGGACAACGTTTCCAGCCAGCCCTTTAAGTGAGCTCCCCATTGTACATGGCTGTACTTGAGGACAGGAAGCAAAATAAAAACATATCTATTTTGCATGGGAAAATTATACATTTCTACCATGTAGACACAGTGGGGTTATTATAACGTTATGAAAAAGAGTGCAAAATTGATTTACTACCTAATTTGTATTCTGAACACTGGTAGATATTATTATATGAGAAACTGGAAGGGAAAGTTTAGTTCTTAAGCAGGTGATAAACTGGGAATGGGTCTGGGGGACAAGGCAGTCTTTTATTTCAAATTAACAGAAATAAAGTATCAGAGGGAAATCTTCCTATGCTCCATTTATAGCTGCTATATTAAACAATATAACTATAGATGGGTAAGATAACCCATCTGCAATTAACATGAAGACATCACATCTATGATACAGATTAATTGCCTTCTCAAAATCTCTAGCCTTGACATTTCAAGTGCAGGGAACTGACATGAAACGAATACCCTAGGATCTTTACCTTTTGGGAGTGTAGGGGATGTTATTCTGCATTTTGACTTTCCAAATCTCTTAAAAGCTTAGATAGGCAAACATTTCACAAGTTAACAGTGCCGCACTATACCATGTGGCTATTTCCACAAAGATACCCTTCTATTGATCAAATTAAAGTTTTGTTGACTGCCTCAATCTGCCAGAAACATGACTGCTTCATGTGGGAGCCCAATACAAAGCAATTCCTAGGTAGCAATAAATTAGACATGTCAAATACAAATTAAATATATCAGAAAATGCACAGCACTGAATAAGAATGTTTGAAAAAAAAACACTTTTCTTGGCCAATCTCTTTTGAGCAAGTGAGCTGAGCTCCTGGGACTTTTAGGGCACAAACATGGCACTAATCTCTCAAAGCATCATCTGCAGTGGTGACACAATCCAGATGCTCAAGCAGAAGTAGATTCAACGTGAATGTGAATAATGCCACGGGAATTGCACTGAGCAGGGATACATCCCTCTGCAGTACCCAATGCAGGCCTTGCACAAAGCAGGCCTCATAGCTGAGCATCACTTTCCAGCTTTAAACACTCCTTGCCCTGGGGCTCTTTTTAGTGCTTCATTTCTCGGGTATCAATAAACATTAGAGAAATAGCATGCTGAACAAGAACAGAACTCTGGTTTTGCATGCCAAAACAGTAGTCGAAAGCATAAATACATTTTGTTAAGAACATCTATTCCAAGGTTTCCTTACATGGTTTATAGATTACTATAGAATAAAAAAAATTACAAATCAGTAGAGGAATGTAAAACTTGACCTTCAGCTAGACGATGATTGGCATTGACTGTAATTCTTCATGAGATTTCACATAATCAACATGCTGATGTATGCAGGGAGAGTACAATAATCAGTTGCTCTTGATCACAGACCATTTTGCCTGAGAAAAAATCCAGCACAGGCTTTCAAGAGTGTAAGGTCTGTGACAATTGTAACTGGAAACTGAAGTTATGGGGGAAAAAACAAAGGAAGGTTGAAAAATCATACTATTTGAATTTGAACAAAATAACACAATCACACATTATTTATAAATATCAGACTGCAAACAGATTATTGACTTAATCCAGTGGTTTGGTCTATGGGTGTTTCCTGCAAATTTGCAGAACGCATTTATCATTTTTGACTTCTACCAACACATTACACAGATGCAGTCTCTTCCCTACTCCCTCTTTGTTTTATTCAGCAGTTCTTGGGGACCCTACAAATATGTCAGAGCTAAAGACAGATATCAGTTCCAGATGGTAACAGTCAGGCTGGGAAACAACCCTGTTCCTTCTCCATCACATATTTTAAAAAGTACATCCCAGTTATAAATATATCTACTTATTAATCCTGTTTGAGTTTTGTAATGATCTAGTGAGTTATTCTGCATTAGTTCATGCAGTCTCTCCTATGATGCACATCACCAACAAAAGTTATCCACGTTACCAAAAGCAGGGTATTGCCAAACTGTACAATTGCACATGCAAATTCAGGGGTTGCACATAAGGAGTTAATAATTGACTCAGGTTATTTTTCAATATTCAAGTGCACTTGCAATGACTGCATAGGTGAAGAGATACACAGAGTAGAATGAAATCTGGCCTTCATTAATAATATGGCAATCACTATGATTAAACAGACATTTTTAGGATAGAATAACAAGAAGTGTCACCAGGCTGAGACAATTCCCAATACAAACAAGTCTTGCACCTTTTATGGCAACTAAACAAGATCCAGTGTTAAGAGTTAAGTTTATTTTATATATATATATATATTATTTTTTTTAGTGCTGGTAAGTTATAATTAGAATTTCCACTTCAACAGAGAAGAGTTTCAGGAGGAAAAAGTAGTAACAACTCAGGTAAGGAGGAAAGCCTGTGATTCTTCCAGCTGTTTAAACAAACTTCCCACTCTAAGTTTTACAAAGACTACAGATGCTATGCCCCACAGTTCAACACTCACAAGAATAAGTTCAGGAACAGAATTATGAAAGCTTTACATTTTTATACTAAATTTTGTGACTATGTTAAGTGTGAAACTCAGCTAAGCTCAAGGTACAATACAAATTGTTGACAAATTGAGAAAAAGTTGTATAAATCTAAATAACCTTCCTCAGACACAATATATTCTTTATAAAGTGCTTGATATGAAAATGATATGAAGAAAGGGGAAGATGAAAATGTCTCCCTCACCACCCTGCAATGTGTTGGATTTGTAAAAGAGTTGATCAGATCATCAAAAAACTGTGAAGAGTAGCTATTCACAGAGCAGTTAATCCAAAAAGAAAGGTTACTGTCAGTTCAAATTCAAATAGGCTTTTTCTTCCTCTGGTCAACAAACAGGGGTTGTCAATCAAAACTCCTTCACACTCATAACAGTTTCAACCAACTTACTGCTCGGATCATATATGCATAATGTGTGCATTTTAATAAGAACAGCATCCCTATTTCCTCTCTGGTATAAAAGAAATAGAATTTACCCCATGTTAAAAGAACTCTTAACCAAATAATCTTTCTCAAAGAATTAAAAAGTACAAAAGTCAACAGAAAGTTCCACTTTCTGAGGGGAGTAACCCTCAGCTTATACTTCAGTATAAATTTAAAATGAGCCATTTTCCAGTCCAGATGTATAATACCTTCATATTCCCCAAGTAGAACTCCAAAAAGTACAGATATAACTGTATGGCAAAATGGCAAAACAGTTTGAATTAGAATTTCTGTTCTGAATGTGTAAACAGAAGCAGCTTAGAAAACATAGTGAAATTGTGCACCTTTTCAAGAAAAAACAACATTCTTTCTTGGTTATACACACATATATAAGGAAGGAGGGCATTTCAGCTGGCTCCTTTTTAAATTATTCATTGTTGCACACGCATATTTTTAGTTCTATAAAAGGTCAGTTTTCTGATTCCACAAGACTTTCTTGTGGAGTAAAGAAGAGTCCCATGAATATGCAGACACACACCCCTGTAACACTTCAGTCACTGTGCATTAATGTGTGTTCTCTGTATATTTCAAAGTCAAACAAATAATACCTGTCATGAACATGAATTTCTAATATCTTCTATATTTCATTTTAAATGAAATGTCAAAATGATGGAAAATATTTTCTAGAAAGTTGCAAAGGGCAGTGTCTAGTAAGAAGCTGCAAACTGTAATTCTGCACCAGTGCAAAACATCATTAAAGGGACACTGCCACAAATTGAATCAGATTTTTTAAATCATTATTTTACTTACCTTTGTCAATCCTTACATAAATATTTCAGAGAACAGAAATCTTTTTGCAATCCTGATTTGTCATTCTTCAATTACAATAGCCAGCTAGATTTCCCTACAGCTGAGAAAATGGATGCCAGTATATTATTTTTCCTTTGTTATGTAGTATCATGTTGACATAATATTTACAAAACTCACTGAGCTGGAAGCCAAGTTTGGATGGGTGGTGTTTGCAAAAGATTGATTTTCCTGGCTCTGTCACCTGGCATGCATAAAAATGCTTTTATACATTTATTCACCAATATTTGTTCAGCTGATTAAGCACCAAGGAAGTCTTAATCAGTTTATGTGGATATTCCAGTCACTCACATTCAAAACCTGAACTGTCTTTTACATGCACAAGCCAGGCCCAGCAGCTCTCCTCAGCTCATTGACATCTTTCTCCTGTCCTTGGCAATCCCACCTTCCCCAGAGCACTCAGGTTGCATTTTCTGTAATCATTCCACACCCATATGCTTTCTCTTTCAGCTCACACACAGCACACTGTGCTCTGCCAGGGGATCCTTGTTAACCCACTGAGTTCATCTTTCACTAGATTAACTGTGTTCATAAAAAGAGAAGAAGTCATTAAGGCAAGTGACACAATTCTATCATCAGCCAAGGAATGCAGGAGATGGGGTTGTGGTGGGTTTCCTGAGGGTAGGGTATTGGTTTTTTTAATGTTGGCACAGTCTTAATTTCTTTCACCATTGTTATTTCAGACTGTGATCCATCCAAACACAGTTCACATGGATGAAAAGATAAATCTTTACAAAAAGAGAAAGCATTGATTTGCAGGCAGCAAATGAATCTCTAATGTCCATACTACCTTCACTGTGATCTCTAGCAGATAAATTATTAATGCAAGTGTATGAACATCATTTTGTTGTGATTAGCTTTCACTTAAATTTTAATTTTAAAAAAGTCACAGGGGATTGAAGAAGCAGTCACATAAGATAAGCGAGTCAGTCAAAGTTTTATTTTTCATGTTTGTGTGCTGGGATTATCTGGAATCTTATCATTCATGCAGCAAATTACCAAGAACTACATTAAAAATGTGTATAGCCATTTTCATTTTTAAAATATTCAAGACTATAAATAATTAAATGGGTGAGACATCTGTTATTTATGAGCTGAAATGACAGTTTTAATTTAGTTCTTCGTTTAGCTGAGCCCGACGTATTGAGACTAAGTAAGAGAAAACAGGAAATATTTTTAAATGAGATCTCTCAGAGTTTAGAACTTCCAGGAGTGCAAATCACACACTTGGGTTTTTCGTTTGTTATATTTTCCTTCCAGATCCATCAGAAAACACTCTTCATTTTTGACCCAGCATTGCATGTCCATGAGGATTCTGATGACAAGATAGAGCAACCACAGTGGCATCACAAAATAAACCAGCTACGTTACTTCTCCGTAAGCATTCAGGAGACAAATTGTTTCTTTAACACATGGATACCAGTCAGACATTGCTCAAACTACAACTCTGTTATGAAGCAATTATTTCCCATACTTTTCACCTTTATTTGTCTCTACTACCATACTAGTAGAACATTTATTGTTGTGAATCAAAATATTCCCTGTGAGAAAACAGAGGGCTTCAGAAAACTCTGTAGCAAGGTTTGCACAGAGCTGGTTGTGTCAGATAAAAAAGGTGCCCATCTCGCACTTGCCAACTTTGGTTGGCTTGTTCTAAAACTAGTGCTTTTTCCCTCTCTCTCTTTTTGTTTGTTTTTGACTTTATTTTTCTTTTAATAAAAAGTTTACATACCATGAAATTATTCTTTAGGAACAGACCTTTAATGATTCTCCCTCATCATTGATTGTTGAAACTACTATCTCTGCTAACTTTGAAATACAAGGGAATGAGCACAAATTATAGATTTACTATTCAAAGGATTTTTGCAGGCTTCAGAGAACAACCAAAAAAAAAAAAAAAAAAAAAGCCAAATGATTGAAATGTAAAAGCATTTTTTTACTAAAAAAGAATTTATTTTTTTTTTGTAATTGCAGCTATTCTTGCATACTCCAGCTTCAAACAAGCCACACAGGCCCCAAAGCCAAAGGCCCCAGAAATCAGAATTCTGCAAGTAAATAAATTGAAACTAGATGCAATTATTTGTATACAACTATCATTACAATTAACTTCACATCTAGTTTACATGGGAAATGACTGTCCCCATTCTCTATCTGAGAAAAGCAGATTCATAGCTCAAGGGTATCACAGAGCGTGGGGAGGTGGGGTGGTGTGAAATTCCACTGAGACAGAAGCTTTCCAATAGAGAGGAATGGCATAATTCTTCTCAAAAGTGAGGAGAATGAATTCTGGGCTTCCATGTGATCAGCCTGGGACAGAAGGAACAGAAATGCTTTTCAGAGGTGTTGGACATGAACAGTTTTTACTGGAATCCATGGGAGTCATCACTACTCAGAGAAAGGGTTTATGACATGTGTTGAATAATGGAGGCTGATGGGAAAAAAAAAAACAACCTGGAAAAAGGCCTAAGTCTAGAGACTTGTAATAACAAGCTATCTTTTATTAGATCAGTCATGAGTGGCTGGAAAGGAGAATATTCTAGCGGATCTCATAAAAGACTTTATCTGTCCCTATGAACATTGCAATTCTAAAATCCTAGGCCATCTCTGACACATTACCGCTGCGTCTAGAACCTGCAGTAACTTTCTTTTGATATCTTCTTGTTTCACAGAGGAACAACTATATATTCAGAATCTCAGGGTAGCATAACCCTCCCAATGTTACATGACTATTGTTTATTTTTGGTGAAGCAGAGAGAAAACCAAAGCCTCAAGGTTTGGTTCTTCACCTGCTGCAATGCAAGGAAAAAGGCATTTCCAAAGCCTGTATATTTTACATCTTATCTCTTAAACAAGAAAAGGCAAACCAAAGTAATACTGACATTTCATTCCTGCAGAAAAGAGACTGTTACTTTCTCAGCATCTTATCTTATTTCTCATTGGTCCTTTCCCATTTATTTACTAGGATAAAATTGAGAAGTGTTAGGGGTTTTTTTTTTTTTTTCACATACAGATGGGAAAGAAAAAGGAAAAAACACCCAGCAAAAATGAGGTGGGGAAGGAATCCATTCTTTTTCCACCGGAAGATTAGCTTGTCTATTAAAAAAAATCACAACAAATTTTCACATAACATAAAAACAATTACCTTACTCTCCCCCATCCCATATGTAGCAGTTGAGATAAGTATTAAAAGGGAATCATCAAGGAGGTAGCAGGTGTTGAGGAGCATTCAGGCCAAAGACACCTGCTGTAGATGTCAAGAAAATTGAGAGAAATTAGGGACATCTAAGAGGACAAACAGGTGAAAGCTTGAAAAGTAAAAGGGTGCCAAGTGAAAAATAAACAGTGCTAATCAGACAGATGAAATTAAAGGCTTGCAGATAAGAACTGCTGAGATGCCCACCCCATGAGTATAATTATTTGTAGCCACAGAAATAAACTTTGGAAATTGCAGCCTGATGTAAATATCATCATATACATCCTATAACATCCTAAAAAGCTGTATGAGCACATTTCAAATCCAGCTCTTTTTTAAAACTTTTTGTAAGAGGACACTAATATATGTCCCGAAAACAGTGAATAGAAGACAAGAACATATGCAGGCCTGCACAAAGCAGCCTGTTACAAGGTAACATTTAAGAGCACCTGGAAATCAGATGTTAAGTGGGTGGCTTTGAGTGATGAGAGAAACATCTGCTTCAGTGCCAGCAAGGGGCAGCTGTAGAGCTGTGGACTCTGATCTGCAGAAATATTCTGCATCTGGAAAACACTTTTTGTTTAGGTGTACTTGAAATAGGGATTATTTTGAAGGTCATAGATTAATAAAGTACAATTTTTCTTTTTATAGATTATAAAACCCTAAAAGATAGGAAGAGCAGGAATCATCCATGAAACTGCCAATAGCATTGCTTCTCATAGTTCTGAAACAAAAGAAATACATGCAAACTGAACAAAGAGAGTTGCTATTTTTACAAGCTGAAGCCCAAAGCCTAGCAGTGACAAGAACTGGCTCTCTTTTAAACAAGAAGGGGACCAACACCACTCTTGTTTAATGTGGGCAGGGCCCGGGGTTTGTAACATTGGGCAGGTGGATGGAGGCACTGAGAAGGTGTGCCTTGCCAGTCAGGCACCAGTGGCCTTCGTGTCACTCAGGGTGGCAGCAGCACCAGGGGAGGAAAAGTCCTGCTCCCTCAGGAGTCCCAGCTGAGGCTCTGCACGGCCGGCACCGAGTGCTTGGGCCACTTGGCAGATTCCCCCAGCCAGCCTGGGGGAAACACTGCTGGCACTCAGGAAAGGACACAGAGGGAATATTTTCTGTCACTTACCAGCCCAAGGACAGCAACTCATTAAAAGAGTTTTGAGTTTAGGGTATTGAAAATCAAATGCAGGACCATGCTCAGATTAGTAAGAAAAATTGCCATCACAGAAGATCCTGACTGACTATGGCATAAAACAAAGAAAAAGGCACAGGTGCTGAGAAGGGGAAAGATCTGCTTCGCAAACAGGTCCAACATTCAGCACCTGAAGGAGGCATCTCAGTTCATCACTATCCAGAACAAGGTACGTGTCATATGCTGCAGAGAGTCACATAGGTTCCTTCACTCTCTTGAATACCAGACCATTTCTGCAGAAAAACTTTTAGGCACTATAGAAAACACTGCCAGATTTAAAAGCAGGTGTTTTTGTTATTTATACAGGTATATGTTGTATATTAAAAGCATTAAAAAATGTTCAAGGTGAACTAAAGGTTTTAAATTTACAGCAAGCTCACTTTCTTAAAAACCCCCATCACCTACAATAATAAGGTTAATAGCATTAATTTTAAAGCAGATAAATGGAATACCTCACTATCATCATCAACACTGACCTCATATTAAAAATGAAGGGAAAGCATGTTAAAAAATCATAAAGTTAATCAACCTTTCACTTGTTGTCTTCCTAATGTACCACTGAAAGAGCTTAAATACTAGTGTGACCTTTGTAAAGTTCAGGGATTGTGTAGTTGTATTATGGGTAAAGTAATTAAAACAACCTACAGAATACCCATTATCTACAGATTCATGCTACAAAGAGAGTTCATCAAAACTTGACAATTTTGCTTCCCCACCAAAAGAAGACAGAACTGAATAATTTTTCAAACTAAAGTCTGGGAAAAAATGCCACTTCCAAAATAATTCCCAATATTCCAAACTCAATGCTTAATATGAATAATAGTCTTTTCAGGAAAAGTAAAAAAACCCAACAGTTTTCAAAAAAATTTGAATATTATGAGCTAGCACAAAGGTTTTGAAGACAGCTTTGCCTCTAGTTCAGTTTCTATTTTTTCATCAAATGTCAAAATATCACTTCTTTTAATTACAAATACAAATGTGAGGTCTTGATTTTAATAACAGGATATTGCAGTGAGTATTAAGATGTGGATATCAGAAAACAAAATTAATAAAATTTAAAAATACAACGGCTTTTCTTTTTGTCAGGGAACGTCAGCAAAGGGACGTAATGTATCCCAGTGCGATACCCCAGGTGTATCTTCTGTACCAATACTACCGACAAGTCAGGAAATGATGGAAAGCATAACAAGGTATTTGATCTCCTGTCCCAATAATACTCACTTAGTAGGAGAAATTGAAAAAAATAAATGGATATACACCAGAATGCCTTTCTAACTCACACATGCAAGAGAACACATTACCCATTCTATAACAATGTTTCTAAAATGGAGGAAAGTAACTTGATAGGATTTTAGGTTAGTTTAGTTTTTAGTTATTGTGATAGAAAGAAAGAAAATCCAGCTATAAACTTTGACAGGATGAACGGCTCTGCATGTGTAAATCCTTCTTCACCACAGTTTAAGCACATAAGTAACTATTTCCAAGTGATGGTGCACAAAACAAATGTAATAGAAATTTTCTATTCTCCTCCTACTTGCATAATAGCTGACTGCCTTTAATTGAAACCTTCTTTAAAAACTTTTGAGCTGAGACTAATGATGGCAGTTTTGAGACAGCAGAATTTTTTTTAAAATGTAGTTGATGGGATAAAAAGAGGGCTTTAATAAAAGACTCTTTGCAACATTAACTAGGGTGTTTACTGGTGCAGAAATACCAGAAATTATCAACATATATCTTTGCTCAGGTAGGCTGCAGACAAAACTTACGTGGTAGAAAAGGAAATTCTTCACCAGATTTCCACAAGTACAAGGTATATTATCCCAAAACCTTAGTGTGAAAGGAAAAAAAATAACTTGGTTTTCTAAAAGCCACTTGCTTGAGTTCCCTGAAGCAGAGAAAAATGCCTGTACAACAAAAAGTCAAGGGCAAATCTCGAACAAGTTAGAACTGTGTTAGCATTTCTCATGTGAGTTGTCCCAGGCGTTGTTCAGGCATGAAATAAAGGGTTTGTTGAGCACAGTAACAAGAAGCTATACTTCATTATAGAGTACCAGAAACAAAAATTTCTTTATCATTCAGATATTTACAGTCATATCTGGAAAAAAAAAAAAAAAAAAAAAAACAAACAAAAAAAAACCCCAACCAAAAAAAAACCCCAACCAACAGATGTTTGATAGAGAGACAAACTAACCCTGAAATAATTTAGTAGTCTCTAAGGTAAAAGGTACTGAAAATTAAGAAATTGTAACATGTCCCAGTGTATATAATATACTGTTTGCAGGAGATGGAGGGCTAGAGCCAGTAAAGAACTTAAGCTCAGAAGCCAGATTTTAACTAAGTACATAACCCAGTAACAGCCTTTCTGTTTTACTTAATGTTATCAGCCTCAGTATCAGGGCATGTGGGACACACACCTGCTGCCTACCTGCCTAGAAGCCTTCTGAAACACAAAAATTAGGCAACCCTTTGTCTTAGGAAGACACCAAGTGACAAACTGAGGAAGTTAGAGCTCTTTTTCTGTGAAGGTTTAATTACATTTATCACCAGAAGCATGACCTCATTATTCATGTTCCCCATGAACAGCACAGGATGACACTGGCAAACCTGAGTGTGGCATCCTTGGCTGGGTTCTCAAACAGGCCCAGGGAAGTCCAAGCGTGAGCTCTGCTGCCTGGTGGAAAACACAGAGACACCAGACAGAGGAGGAACTTTAACACACCACCAGCCCTGGCTCGCACACTTTAGGGAATGATGTGGGTATCAGAAACATCAAAAATGGCACCAAACAAAAAAAATGGCATTTTCACTACTTTTCCTACCCAGCTTCTTACACTGATTCTGTTTCATTTTATGTAACAGTCTTCCTTAGTTTTAATATTTAAAGCATAAATAACTGTATATGAAATGAAAAAAAATACCCAGGCTTTCCTTATTTTTAGAAAATACTTAATAAAAATTTTAAAAGCCCAATAAAAAGAACCACCAAAACCAACCAACAACCCCATCAAAAATAAAAGACCAAAACCTACAACTGCTTTATTGTCTACAAATAAACAACACAGAGAATATCTGTCGTTGTCAAGCTCCTTCCCTTGGATTTCTAGCACTGAGAATCCACTTTAAAGGTATATTTCTGTAGTGCAATGATGCTTATTCACCTATTAAGTTAATCAGTCAGTGGTATTTGTTCCCTCTGAATATGGTTTTGAAAAATTCTTTTAATTCAAGCTTTCTTTGCAGGATTGCAGTCAAGACTGGAGGCAAAACAAAATTAACTCTAATTGTACTTGATCTACCAAGTTGCATGATTCAGCACTTCAGATACTAAAAATTCATCTGTGGAAAAGCACAAAGCGCTCCCAAATGCCTGACAAGACCTGCTTTTCCTACTTGACAAGCTGAGTCTGAAAAAACTCTTAATGGATTCGTAGCAGTGCAGACAGGGAGTTAAGGATACATTAGTATGGGAACTGATCCAAGCTGTGCTTGTACACAGTCTAGCACAGTCCCAGCCTGCATGAGAACATCAATGCAGTGCTGCACTCAGGCCAACAGGTCCTGCTAGGCTCTGCAAGATGCATCGCCTGCACTGCTCCCCTCTGCAAGAGAAACCTGCTTCACACAGTCCAGAGATACTTATCTAGCTTGGCTAAAAAGTATTAAAAAAACCATCCAGAAGTATTGTGTTCCTGGGTTTCATGGAATGTGGTAAACTACCTCTGGAATTTCGGTCATAATGCCCTTTCAATTTTGGCACACAAGACCACAGGAAGATCAGCTTGGTACCTTAGGTGATGGATGCTCAGAACAATGCAGTTCCCACTACAGGTGTGGATTATATAGCATTGATTATATGCAGCTGGAAACAGACTGGTTGGTGGTATTTCAGGGAGAGTCCCTACAATGTCAGCCCTTAATTCTATCCACATAATAAACTCTTTAATGCTAATCAGCTGTGGTTTGCTTTGTATTTTTACATAACTTTGCACATTTGATCCCTGACTTCATTTAAACTCTCAATGCTACTGCATATAATAAGGACCAGTAATAACTAAAGACACAGCAACTTTGAAAAACATTTTTTTAAAAAAATATCTTGAAGACATTGAACCTTTCATGCTTATGAAGAAAAATGAAGGAAAAACCCCCAACATTAGACTGCTGATTTCATATCTTATGACTAACCAGGGAAGAGGAGTAGAAAGGATGTGCATGGCATGATTCTTTAAAAAACATGATCATGGTCATAAACCTGCCTAGCCAGATATAGGAATATACTGCACTCCATATCTCCAAGGAGCAGCTGCCCACATTTAAAATCTTCGAGTTACCCAGGTATATACAACTGAACTTCTGGAGCAAAATGCCCACCCCTCCATGTCTGAGTGTCCACAATAAGTGAAAAGAAGCAGCAAACCATTTCCACAGAGAGGCTGAGCTCCAGACTGCACAGGTCAGCCTGCTGCAGTCCCAAGTTCTGTGACCTTACACAGCCACTGTGGTATGGATGTCTGCAAATCATTACAGCTTAACAGAGCTCTAACGGAATGACCAGCTCCCAGCTTTGCTCCATGCATCTCTGGAGAAAGAGAACTGACACCCAATAGCATGGGAATCAATGCATACCTGACACAAGCAGTCTACGTAAATTATAGATGAAGGATCATTTAAATACATTCAAACAGCACAGTTAGCCCTTCAGATGCACTTGAAATACAGATCTTGTTATATGAAAATTGGTTTGTGATACATAATTGTACATGGAACCTTTTTTCAACAGAGGCAGGTGACATTACAGACTCTGGGATGAGCAAAAGACCAGCTGCTTCAGAGACACAATGCCATCAGACTAAGAACACTGCCAGGTATTTCCTGCAGTTCCAGCTCCTTCACATTAAATGTAATTTACCTTAAGGTATTGATTGCCTACAAAGTGTTTCTTGCTTAGTGATTCTACCTCATTTATTGCCTGCTTCTATTTCCACATTTCTGCTCTTTTGATCACTTGCATCCTGCTGAAAGCACAACTAAGAACATTATTCATCTATTGTCCATCTCTTTGTTCAAGGACCCGATCTAAATAAAGGCACACATTACTTACACCACATATGCACCAGAATAATTCCTCCCAGAGCAGTTCCTCAGCCACATCTCTCATCTTCAGCAGCACTATGCTGATTTACACTAGTTAAGCATCGAGTCTGTGAACTCTATATAAGCCCAAGAGAAAAATCAAGGCCCCAGGAGATCTGTTCTTTCTGAGATGCAGTGAGAAATGAACTGAAGCAGCCCATTTGTCATAAGCAAACTTTGCTTTGCATCCTTATTCACCTCTATCACACATTTTTCCTTCACTCATCACTTGTTTCTCTTCTCTTTAGATGCTCACACATGTTCCTACATGAGAAAGAGTAATCCAGTTTGATGCAGAGGCATTCCCCCTCAGATAAATAAGGAGTGGGTACTCACAAAAATAGGAAACTATACAAGTACATTTACTCCAAAGAGTAAGATGTTAATCCAGAGATAATTGAAGCTAAATCCCAATAACTTCTATTTCAAACCCACATTATTTTACCTTTATTTTGTCATATGCAAGGTGTGGAGAACTTTACATAGTAACTAGTGAGCTCGAAAACTGATCAGTACTAATTTGGTCACTAAACCAAGTGTTAGGTCAGTGAGGGAAATGCCAAAAAAGATTTTCTCATATCTTTAAACTTATCTGAAATATTTTCCTTCTATTCCATGTATATGATATAGTAACAGCCTCTACAAAGAAACTGCAGAAAGCAGCTGTTGTAGAGGTAATCCAGCATACTAAGGAGAGAAAACTTGCAAGAGTAACTGATACAGAAAGCTTTGCACCAGCAAACACATATTTATCACTGAGATCATGCCTAGATTTTCTCACAAAGTTAATCCTTTTCTTCAGGAATACAATTTGTTAGCCTGCCCCTAACATAGCTCTTGCAGTCAAAATCACTTCATTCATACTTTAGTACCTCCCAGCTTTTAATACCTATTCAGCCATATGCAAGAGTGAAATATCCCATTAAAAAGATGATCAAGCAATCCTACTGAAAAACTTACGTTGCCCTCGCTGTAAAAAAATCTCATCTAGTCTGAATTTAAGCTAAGAAAAATTGCTCTGCTCACAATAATGTAACAATGAGAGCCCACGAGAACAAGACTCAATTGGTTCCAAGAGTTTCACCGTGCACAAAATGGCAAAAAGCAGCTAGAAATGTGCTCAGCCTTCTCAACCCTGAGCATTCCTGTAGCACAGAGGAAAACCCTGGCTGGCACAGAGTTCCTTCTACAGCCAGTACATGTGGTAGCTTGGGAGATACCTGGAGTGCAGTTTCTGCAGCTGCCAAGAGCATCAGTGCAAGGGCAGAACTAGCGCAAGAAAATGGGCTGTTAAACTGGTTACAGAGTGTGTAGCCTGCTTGGAGTTCTGTGCTGCCACACAGTTGTAACTGAGAGTTTAGATAAATTAATACACATTGCACTCACCACAGCCACACATATGCAAATTGGATCCTTTTGATCCCAAGTACACACAAATGCATCAAATCAGCAGCTGTTTAATTGTTCAGAAGTCAATCTAGACTAGCACATGGCATGAGCCCTTTCCAGTTCATATGCAGTCCAGTCAAGAACCCCTCAGCACACAAGGGCAGAGGATGAGGTCTAAATAAAACATGGATTTCATGAGGTCTTCCAGCCCAGCATGACCTTACTGCCTTTATCCTTCATCTTTCCCAGAAGGAACAGGGGAGCATTTGTTCCAGCCAAGGACAGTCCACAAAATGCTTTTTCTCACTCCCAACTGCCTTGGGTGGTGGTGTGGCAGCCCCTTCTGCCGTGTTGGCCACAGGAACCATTCACATTTCCCCGTTCTACAGCCCTACCCTTCACTTCCCCTCTGGGAGAGCAGGAATGGAGACAAAGAGAGGGAAAAACTGTTCCTGGGATTATTTACAGAATTACTACATAACATGCATTTTTAAAAGAAGGTACCTATGGGTGCATTTCCTTTGTGCAGGATGAGAAATCAGTTACATAACAAACTCACGGAGCAGGGAAGGCACAAAGCATTAATAAAGCACACTGAAGATCACTCAAATTCAGGTGATGGGTTTGCACTGCCAGCTGGCAGTCAGACAGTCTGGCAATGTCAAAGGTCTTCGTGTCTCCTGATAGCAGAGACAGCAAGGGCTACACACAAACCTTTCTGGAGCAGTACTTGATGTGACTGGTGGACATTTGGCTAAATGTTCATTACGCCTTTTTAGCCAAGACTTCAAAATGCAAATGCCAGGTACTGTATCTCAAAGCAGATCAAGCTGGAAATTGTAACCCTCCATATTAAACAGCCAAAATACAGGAAAAAAAATTTAGATCAGGCTACAGTGCAGATTTTTATGTACAGATGAAGTGCACAAAGCACAAAAACACATGCAGATGCTAACTAGAACAAAACTGCCAGAGTTTAATTCGTTGGCAGTCAGTGTGACTCTAGGTGGATATAGCTGCAGATTGTTCTATATTGTGCAAGAAATGAAAGCAGCAAAACCAAATATGTAAAAGCAGATTTACAAAATGAAAGTGCAGCAACATTCCCAGCCACAACTATAAATCTGGATAGAGTAATTTAGTAGTAACAGTAAGGACATTAACTGAAAGATAAGAATTCTAATAACAATAATGACTACGCACTGAAAATTTAGAGGAAAGCAGGTAATGCCTAGCAAAGGAAAGCAAAACCTTACCCTGACCTCAGTATTTTTCCCCTCACATAGCACACTAGGGTAAGAGTGACAATGCAATCACACCTTTTCACACAATTTCCTGCCATGCATACCAACATTTGCTGTGCAGCCAGGATTTTATTCTAGGTTTAGTGGAACTGTGTTTAAGGAAAGAGAGAGACTGTGAGATCAAATGATGAGCTCAACAAGCCCTGGCATGAGTTACTGGGCTTAAATAAAAGCTTGGAGGTCAGAGAAGAAAAGAGAAGGAGTTCAGAGAGGAAGGGCTATCCATCTTCTTCAAGTACTACTGAGGCATTCAGGCCATTTCTTCTTCCTGGCAATGCCTACCAAATATTTAAGGAAGCACTAAGCATGCTAAACAGTCCATTTCCTCTTTACTTCCTTCCCTTGAATGATTGCTATTTCACTCTTTTCACCTTTTGTTTAACTTTCCCTTTAAATTTACAGTAGTGCAGACTGGTTCTAAAGCAAACTACCTTGCCAAAGAGCATTTAGGCCAAGCTTGACTCGGCAAAAGTCTTATCCTCTTGATAAGAAGGCTGAGTAAAATCAGAAAAAGCACTCATTGCATAAAGAAAGATAATCACTGGTAAAGCTGGTTTCAAGTCAATCAAAAGTATTCATGAATAGAGTAAATATTTTTGGCCATAGACTAAGAATGAAAATACTATGTCAAATATTTATGGTATTTTAAATGAGGTTCCAAAGTTTAATTAAATAAAACAAAACATTGTTGACCAAAGCAATTTTAAACCTTTCAGTTTTATAATTGTTCACTAACAAAAACCTCTACTTCCAACAAGTGAACATTTCAGGTCACTGTTGGAACGTAAAACACAGAACCCAAAAAGCTGTCTTTTATCAATCATATGAGCTGCCCACACACTGAGAGTAATGTCATTAGAATTCAGTCAGCTGTTTCATTACATAAAACAATATGGGCTTTTTTCTGAAATAAGTTGGCAAATACTAGCAAGAATTCAAAGAGAAAGGGATTTTGGTAGTGTAGACATCCCCCCACTGAACTTTAGATATTGCTGGTCTGGTGCTACAATAAAATTAACTCTTACATTTCCCTACCTTTTCCTCATCTTATTACAAGTTTGATTTTCCTATCATTTCTACCTAAAGAGAGCTTTTTGAGATTAATAACCAATATTTCCTACAATTACACTTCAATAACATCTACGTGGGCATTATTTTAATTTTTGAAGATCATGGTCTGGCCAAGAGAATCTTCAAGCTAGTCCCTAACTACTTTGAGTGAAAATAAATGCAGCCCAAAGAATTAAAAGCCTCTACTTCTACCTACACTTACTCTGAGCGTTGGTCCCATTTGCCAAAGGTGTGTCAGCAGCTTTCGTGCACAAGTAGTTACAACAGTATTCCATGGATGAGAAGACAATATAAAGAGGCCTTGAGCATAGCAAGCTGTGCTCAGTGGAAACTTCTGAAAATCAAGATTATTGTTGAAGTGTTGCTCTATAGTTTCTTCCCAGTTTGGTGTGTGTGTAACAAATGCCTGCTCACCAGGGAAATTACTATCCAGGAAAATATTTCTGAAACACTGAGAAGCATGATGTGTTAGGTCTAATCTGAGAATATATCTTGAAATAAGCCTCAAAGGGCCCAAATGATGGCATGCCACTAGAAATAGGCACCAGACTGTTTTGCTTTATCAAGAACACTGAACTAAAACATGACCAAGGATGCCTGAGAAACATTACTGACAAAAAATGGTTTTCGTCTGGGTTTCAAGCAGACTGTTATGAGCTTGGGACACAAATGAGATTTTTTGGGGGTTTTTTTTAAGGGATTACAGTTAAGGACTGGACTCCTAAATCCTTTATGTATCCAGATTTTTATCTTATTTTGCTCAATCCCAGCCCCCAATATAATTTTAGGAAAGTTTTCAGTGTCCTTCAACAGAGATCCAATACCTGCTCGGTGCTACTATACTCAGTATCTGCCAAAGCAGGCTATATCCCTGCAAAGGCTTGGAATTACCTGTTTTTATGAGCAAATTCCCTATAGAAAGGAGGCACTAGGATATATTGCCATTTTGAATGAACAGGCAGGTTCGTCTTACATAAACAAGAGCCTTACTACAGAGCTACAGTCCCCCCCAGACTCGAAAAGCAAAATATCTGCCACATTCATAAATCCCAGATAGCCTATGAATCCCAAGAGCTACTCTGAAATGAGTTTCCACCTTCACAGGAACTACATTATTCAAAGGACCTTGCACTTCTAATTTGTCATTGTAATGTGTTCTTCAATACCTTGCACTGACATTGTGTAATTTGACGGTGCTACATGAATTGCTCTCTGAGGACAAGTTATCCAGTAATATTCCCAGTGCCGTTAGTTTCACTGCTGAACATGGCCACTTTCACAAGAAGGACAGAGCATGTAGTTATTGCAGAATAATTATTTCCATATTGGTTAATTTTGTTATCGAGAATAAAAGTGGCCTCACTGAAGCTTAAATAGCCTCCATCAGCCCCTCTCTCTCTGACACTCTCTTAAAACAAAGCTGAAACTGCTGAGACAGCAGTGATCAAAATTTATCATGTTCTGCAACAGAATGTTCTATTGTTGAAAAGTCTTTGGGGATGGCACTACTCTTTCTCATAAAATAGCACCTAAAATGCTTCATACAGTTGCTCCACAGACTAAAACACATCCTTTAAACCACACACTGCCAACAAATCACCAACAGCACATGGCTAAAGTGTTTCACTGAGCAAGGAGCATGGAAAAGAACAGATCTGAGGCCACTAAAGGAAGCAGTTATGACAAAACATACACACCAAGTCTGGCACATCCAGGGTCTTGCTCTTCATCTGGAACATGCTGTACTCTTTATCCACATTTCTCTTCCAATAACACACTGTTCTAACACAGCTCTGGGTTTTGGTGGTTTGGGTTTTTTACAGCTGTTATCCATAGATTACTCTGATAATGACTAGACAAACAATATTATCACACATATGTCCCTTAATGCATATTTTAACATAGTTTAATTAAGAATTAAGAAACAGCTATCACTGCAATCAGTGAGAAGTACAACTCATTAGACCAGACTATTATGGATGTGGAAAAAACCCTTATAAAACAGGCATGTAGCTTTTCAATTATGTTTAAAAAAATACCAAAACTATGATAATAGAAAAATTACTGATAACAAATTTGGCAGAAAGATATATTGACATTTCACAGTAACAGCAGTCAGAACAAATGAGTATGTCTTCTAACCAAAGCATTAGGAATTTTCTTTTAGCTGGAGGTTGCAAAATTATAGGTCAGCTCCCGATAATACAGTATACTTCTCCCTCTGCTGGAAAATCCATCCTACTACACCATCCAAAACAGTATAAAGATGAAGCATTATTATAACATACTTCTCTGACTCCTCCTGCTGGGAGAAGTAAAGACTTTAATATAAACACAACTTAGTGTTTTTATAATGAATGCTGCATTGCCTCAATTTTTTTATTTGGGTAAATGTTTCATAAGTGAATGACTTGCAAGGGATTGTAACTGTTACCACTCAAACTCTTACTTGATGACAACTTGAAAAATTATCATGCTTGAATTTTCATGGTTAAATTGTCTCCTTCCAGACATTTTTTTTTTTCAGAAAGAAGGGAAGGAATGCTGTATTTCAGCAAAATTCTATAAGCCCATATTTTTACTCCTAGTGGTGAAAAAAAAATGAGTTGGTATGCAATTACTTTCTAAGAACTTCCACACATACACTTACTAGAAAAACTCAATTTTAGCTTCTATAGATGCTGAAATTGATGCTTAGGTGCTAGCTGATGTTTGGAGCAAGTAACAAGTGCAACAAATAACGAAACTAATTTGTGGAAAACTGTTTACTAAGATGAAGGACAGGTGGAATTAGTTGCTCTGTGGAAATATTTCATAACTAGCATAACTCATGCCACTATTTAACAATGCAAAGAGGATTGCCTAGCTTATTAAAGTACAGAGGTTCTAGGTAAGCATGTGTAAGCAAACCTTTTAACGGAGGAAATGCATTTGCATACATTAATTTTTTAAGACACATTTAGGCTGCTGGAAGTGTTTGCTGCCAAAATTCAGATATTGATGAATTTGAGTTGGATATGCATCCAGATTTCCAACCATTCCAATGCTTCCAAAAAACAATCACAATATTTCACTCAACTCATCAGAAGAACAATCAGAGATGGAAAAAACAACACATCAAAAAGCAATTCCTTAAATGTGCACTTATTTTGTTTAATAGCTACATAACACACTTTAGGATGACAGTCTTCAACTTAGTTATCTAAATTGCATCATGATTGAACCCATTTTCTGAAAAGAACAAACTGCAATGAGCTTCACAAAAGAGTAGCCTACTTGCAAGTCAAAAAGATAACATCTTATTAAATGCAAGAGTAGTCCCCCATGAAATTCTGAGAATTGCTTTCAATTTGCAAGGCCTGATTCAGACACCCTCCTGTGTTATGTCTCTTGTGGAGGAAAAAAAAAAAAAAAAAGAAAAACTGAGAGGAAAAAAATTATCATCATTCCAGCTTCCCAGTCCTTTAAATCCTTCAGTTAGCAGCAATGGGTCACTGGTATGCAGCCAGATGAGATAAAGCCCACCTTCTACCAGGTCTCTTGCTGAGAGGTTCAAAGGGTGGGAGGACTTCAGCCCTAAGAGACAAAACTGTCATACTTTGGGGTCCCAAATCTTTGTGTCCCTGAGCACTGCTCAGTCTATGAAGCATCCAGCATGACAAGGTGCGGTGCCCTTCAGCGAGGCTCAGTCCATGTCCATCCTGCCAGGCTTTGCCAGTGCTGCCCCTGGGCTGGCACTCCCTGACTGCCCCAGCCAGGGCTGGGATCAGCTGCCACGGGCCATGGCATGGAACAGCCTGTCAGGATGGACTAAGGGGGTCAGCCAGCCCGTGCTAACAGCTTTCTGTGGCAGACTACAGGGACCCATGGGAAAGGAAAACAGTATTCAGTGTAGAAATCCTGTTCACCTAAAGCCAGGTAAAACATCTCATCTCTGCTCCAGAGGCCTTAAAAGGAAAAAAACAGCTTCTATTCTAGCAATAACCACTAAACACCGCAAAATTACATTGTAAACCTGTCTGAATCACTAGTTGTCTCTTGCAAGTAGAAGATCCTCACAAGGCACACAAAGTAAGCAGTTCTAAAGACTGGCAAACAAGCTCCACCAGAATAAACACAGGCAATACTGTAGAAGTCCCTGAGAACATCTAAGAATATTGGTATCTTTGCAATTAGTATTTTTTCAGTCCAGGCAATGGCTCTTAAGCACGAGTTTGAAACTGATGAATTTGGGATGTATGATAGACTGGAAACAGGAAACAAAAACAGATGAAAAAGTATTACCAGACTCATTCAACTCAGAAGCAATAGGTAGGGGAACTTAAAAATTAATGAAGGAGATCTGAAAACTGAGATAACAACAGAAACATGCAAAGTAAACCAAACCAGAGAGGAATAGGAAAAAAATTACCCTGCAAGTTTCACACACAGCTGCACAACGTCAAAAACAAACACCTCTGAGCAGAGGATACTTCTGCAGAGCTGTTTCAGAGCAAGTCCTAGCTCTGAAATGGAGCAGTTAGGGGGTTAGAAATTTACAGATTTAAAGATAAGAAAATACAGAATTTTCTGCCACTTTAAAATGCAATCACAAAAGAAGTTTCCACAGCTGCTCTTCAGGGTGGTCTTCTTTTTCCCATCACCTCAGATTTGCTCAAGTAAGATGTTAGACTAGGAATAAAAACTCGTTAAACAACGAAAGTGCTTTGGCAAAACAGCCACATGTCTTTGACCAAATAAACCCATGAACAGAAAAGGTGTTGAAACAGTACCTGGAAGACAGGACTGTTCTAGGCATTGCCTACATTTCCCTATATGCCACCAGGCAAGGTCTGTCAGCTACACTGACCTAACAGTCTTCACAAGAAAAGCCCAATAAGTTACTTCTTCAAATGAACTACACTAAGAATTTTCATTTCTTTGTCATTCCTCAGCTTGTTCCCCTATATTGCTTCCAAGTTTTGTCATTTTTAAAAATAAAATCAATTTTCCTTTAAACCAATATTTTTCAGATTGATTAAATAGAACAGATGTCCACCCAAGTAATCTGAACATTTCCTGTAGACAACCCTTTTTTAAAGGGTTTTACCTTAAAGCATGGCCATTCCAAATTAAAAAGGGATGGTCACTTCAACCTGGGCTCCTCTTCCAAGGGTTCTTTCTTGGATGACATAAAATAGCCATCAGTTATTAGAAGTTTAATCCATTTAGCAAACCTATATAAGCACTCTATTGCAAGTATGATTCTTCTCAAGGGAATGTTATAGTGCTGCCCTGCAATTCAAAGAAGTAATAATTCAAATATGCATTTCAGTTACAGCTTTTGTGAAACAATATTTTTAGACCTTTTAAAAATTTCTGAGGTGATGCCAAAAATTAAAGTATAAAAGAGTCCTATCAAATGACTAATCAATCCTTTTTATTTAAATAGACTTCAGATCAAGTTCCAATATTAAAAAAAGCTGCTGAGCTTTTTCCTAATATCATTTTAAGGTGTGACATGCCATAAAAAAAAATCACATTAATGGATTTTGATCTAACAATAAGTACTTTTCAAGAGTTTCAGTAAATTTTTTAAAATACAATACAAATAAGAAATTATTTGCCAAATCTGTTACTTAATAGCAGAATATCTATGAAAGTTACCATAATTGTAAGTCTCATCATTTTGGTTTCTATGTTACATTTTCAAATTTGGAAATATTTCTCTCCATAAAAGTACCTGTGCATTCAGCTCCTACTCCTGGGCTAGGTAAATCTGTGACTATGTGCTTGTCTAAATCTCATATATTTTCTTTTCATAACATGCACAGAAGAAATACAGAACAAGCAGTAGGGCTTATTGCATAATTATTAGCTCCAGTAGGAGATTGTGTATGCATGAACAGCTTTGGAAATTTTTTAAGGACTACTTCACATCTAGGTTGATTTTTATTTTCAATTTCATCACTGCATATTTAGTTTGAAATGACTGCTGTGTTTTATAAATGCTAATTTTTATTTTAAAAATATTTAAACCTGTAATTTTGTAACTTAGCATGCTGATTCACTTTGAAAAAATATGTATTACTTCAGAAATCTCTAGCAGTGACTTATGTTGTGAACCAGCTTCCATACATCAGAAATTAGGGATACTATCATTTGCAATAAAGAAATATTTTGCTAAGTTTAAACCATTTTTTTCTGATTTTTTCCCATTAAATATTATTAATTGTGAATAATGAATGAATATTTGGATGAATATACGTGAGCCTAAAGATTGATCAAGAATTGTGTGCTTTTCATTCTTCTCCCTTTAATATTGTGTAATTGTTACCTAACTTGCCCCTTGACAATATGATTTATTCTTCTTAGTTCAGAATGATAATAAGAAAAATAGCTTAAAATAAAAGTAACCAGTCCATGTTCCATGCACATGTGTGTTTCTTCTTCATACATTAAGGACTGAAATCTGGTGTATCTGAAGGCAGAAATAACAAACAAATGTCCTATGCAATACAAAGCAGCTGTTTAGAATTCATATTGAAAAGACTCTATTGCACTGGTTCCAACCCAGCAGAACAACTCCACCCATTTGATTTACATAGCACATTTCTTATATGTGTAAGTTTTTTAAGCATGGGGCTGAAACTTTTCAGACATTGTCTATATCCAAAAATTAAATCTGGCCAAAAAAAGAAACTCCACATGTCACTGCCTCAGCCATTTTCTTTATCTGTCTGCTAGTCCCAAGAAATGTAAACACTTCCCTACCACTGTTTGAAAATTGGATCATCGGTACTAACTTCATCATCTCTGGCTGGCTGGTGCCTATGTCTGATTTGGACTCCAAAAAAAGTAGTAACACTTAAAAATTATGTTCGGAGTGCTCGTTAGTTAAGACTTAAAATATTGGTAGAGCCTAAAAAATCCTTGAAATTACCCACAAGCTCCTTATAAAAAGTTATTCAGACCACACCACTCAGATGTGTTTCTATTTTAAATAGAAAGTGGTTGCTGCAGAGGTGCTGTTGAAAATGCCTGCTCCTCCTCACAGTTGCACCTCCTCACACACATGTTCCTGTACTTTGTACCATTGGCTTCTGTGACTGTGGATTAAGTTGCCAAAAGTTTCTTACTCACATACCATTCTTCCAAATAACTGAAACTAGCCAAGAATTTAAAATACATCTCCTCAGCAGAAGGTTTTTTATGCAAAAGGAGAAGAAATTCCCCTCTCAGTTTATTTAAATTTTTCTTATCAGTCATGATTTGAGAAGAGGAAGGCTCTTATTCAAGGCATTAAAATCCAATTTAAACTTAGAAAGTGCACATACAATCATCCAGAGCAAACACGTTATTTCATTAATGGCAATAAGTCTGTGCTACCTGAACTGAGACCTGTGTTCCTGTCCAAGCTCTGTCTTGCAGCTGATCTCTCTCAGCACAAACCTGCACTCAGCCATTGAATAAGGCAAAAACATTTAATCCCACAAAACTGGTGGGCCTCCACATACCCATACACTCTTCTGGTGATACCAAGTGATCAATAGCAGGCAGATATTTCATTTCTATTTCATAGAAAGATCTCCCTTGAAAGATCTGGCAATCAGATGAAATTGGTAAAGAATCAGAGCACTGTCTTTGCAACACCAAGAAATGTCACACAGAGCGCCCAGGTCCTATAGCTGTCACTGCAAAGCATGGTTGCTGTATCCTGCTGAGGTGCACAGCCATGTTGCCGCACTTGCTCTTCCATTCCCTCATCTCTTGTCTTTAAGCCATGTCCCACACAGCATCATCTTTTTCACTAAAGCTCCTGTTGTGCGTAGGAGCCCTCACATTTGTTAGCTCCATGCTGACAGCCTAAGGCTGTGAAAGAAAGACTCCATCACACCTGTGTGAATGCTGCCACCACACTGGAACACACAGACACATGTGTAGCTTCACAAGTGCAGCTGATACCAGCTTGATTTTACATGATAGCCAAACAAAACACAATGTGCAGGAACTGCTAAAATACGGAACAGGCTTAAGATTGAGAGGTTTTAGAGGTTTGGAGCTGACTGTGACTGTCTATCAGCTTTCATAGCCTAACTGAAGATTTGCTCTTTCAAAGTGAAAGAGGATTAAATAACTCAGTCTCCTTCGGAATATTCTTAATTCCAGTCCCCCTGAAAAAGCTGGATACCAGTATTGATAATATGTGAGATGTGACAGATATCACAAATAAGTTAAAATTTTTATTTTGTCTTTCTAAATTTAGTTAATGAGAACAGATGGTGTTACTTCTCTCTATTCGTATCTCTGTGTTGTTTGGAAATTATGGGCCATGTTTACTGCTTTGTAAGTAACTATGACTCTGACACCTTGTTTCCCAGCATAAATTTTCTCATTCCATGTTGACTGGCACTGTCAGAGTACTGCAATCTGCAGAGCAATCTCCATGCTCATGATTAAATAGCTCTTCATGGTATTATTCATTTCTCTGGAAGACATGATAAATATATTCTGTACTTAAAGGTATGAATCTGAAAAAACATGATATTTGAATATTTCAGCTCAAGTCTTGATAAAGCTAGACAGATATAAGAAAAAAATCAATCCCCCACTAGTCGCATTTCAATTTCATGGATTCTCTTCTGCAATCATAAAGCAGAGTAGTCTGAATGGACTTGCTCGAAATTGATCCGTACTATACAGAAATGGACAGTATGGGGTATAGATACTATGTGCTTGAGAGACAAACTTTGAGATCTGAGTGGCCTTCTAGTTTGTGGTCAGTGCATTTTGCTGCCCACTCCAAGACTAAAAATCAGCCCCTTCATAACAACATCATCTCTTGTGAAACAGATGCTGAAAAATGCAGCCACATTCTGTGAGATTGCCCTTCGCATCTCCTAAAAAGTGACTAGCACACAGCTAGGCAAGTCTTCCCTAACAATAGTAGGATTTTATCCTGATGAAAATCAATTAAAATATTCTCTCTCTTCCATAAAGCCACTTCTTATCCCCCATCAGTAAAAGATTTATTTTCCTTTCTCAGTGAGAGAGAAGGCACAGTTTGGGTCCACCAAATCAAGCATGTGCTCACTGCACTGGTCTGGCTCCATACTGTCTCTAAGATTTAATATATTTGTTCACAAAGCCTGGGAAACACTGATACCACCATTTTACACATGGTAACCATTTTACATCAGACATATTTAGAACTACACAGGTTGCATTCAAAGGAAACTGAACCCAAATTTCCCTCATAAAGCCTAAAGTTTACATTATCCCCTAGTTTTACACAGATAGGCTCAGAAGCTACATTTCAATATGAATTAGGCTAACTCCCACCCTCACCCCAAATCATCCATTCTTTTCTTCCTTCAACTTTCCAGAGCCCAGAAGGGTAATAGCAAGAATGTGTCATCTTTGTGTCACTGGGGTATAAAGTCCTATTATCTGGCTTTTCTGTATCCTCTGCAGTAATAACTGTCCTTGTGATCACTTATATTTGGGAGAGTAATTTTAAGGTTTTGCACAAATATTCAGACCTCCTGCTAGAAGCTGAATAAAACAATCCTAAGCAATTTAGTAGGACAGGATTCAGGAACAGGTTTTGCTTGTGAATAAGGCAAGAGTTGACAGAAGACAAAAAATAATTTATGACCTATAATTTCAAAACGCCTTGGAAACATTAATCAGTTGCTAAATGTATTTGCAAAACAACTAATCAATTCCTAGCAAACCAATCAAGGGGTGTAATGAAAAAGGGGAATGAAAATAGATTAAAACAGCAAACAGGCATTCTGTAAAGAGCTACCTAAGCTATAGCAGAAGAGAAGAATAAATCATACATTAATACAGTGCACTATTTTAAAATAATCTCAGATAAACAGGGGAGGTGGCAAAGAGAAATAAAGAAGGAAAAAGAGCGAGATCCTCACAGAACCAAATTTTTACTTTCACCATTGTCATTAAGTCTGTGATAAAATGAGAACCATTTTTTAACAATTTTGAAGTGCATTTTTCCCTCTTCATTCCCATTATTTAAGCTTCCTTAAACTTTGAAGCCTGAAGCACAAGCAGCATATATACCAGACAAAGACCCACAGACTCAAACAGGTTTTTCACGGGTTCTCTGACTTCCAGTTTTATAAGACTTTATAAGTTTATTGTAAACTTTCTAATGTCTATTAGTCCATGACCAAATAGAACCACTGGGTGTCACTAATGCTCTATAAAAAACGCAGCGTATTATTGCATTTTCCATTTAATTTCTGGTGGAATTACTGCCACATGCTTTGGCAATCCCCGAGCCTTCATAAAATACCCACATATTTAGGGCCAGCATTAAATTTAAACAGATGACTAAGTGGGAGTAGAGACTCTCAGGAGGTCTGTGTTTTCCTGAGAATCAATACTATCTCTGCCTCAACTCTGACTGAATAGGATTCAATTTAGCGAGTGACAAAATCCTGCCATGGAGCAACAATACATGAAAGCAACTATTTCTATGCAGTCATTCTGAGAACAGAACAACCTAATTAATTAGTGTCAAGTAGAACAACAAAGCCAATGTGCTCCTAGGGTAAAAATCAAGAGATCCTTTGTTATCGTTTTTTATCAACTGATACTAAAATCCAGCACTGACAAGAACTATTCATGGAGCTTTGTATGTCTGTGGGGTTGATCTGTAAGCAAAGTTTAGAGGTGAGGTTCTATAAACTGGCTTCTTTTTTTTTTTTTTTTTTAATTTTCTGCTGCCAGTAAATTAACTTTCTACTAGCAAAGCTCTATTTTAGACTGAATAAAGCAAATTCATTAAAAGGATTTCCTTTCATCGGGTTGAGGAAAGGGCTTTTTTCAAGTGTCAAGTTGTCAGCTTTCTAATCACTTCACAAATGATAAATCACTCAGGACAAAAATCAACATTTTAGAAGTGTTTTTGCTATAAAAGGATACAATTTCTGCCAGAGTAGAACTGTCTTTAACATTCTGTTTTCCAAGTGCAATACTAAAAAATTCCTTTGATTCTGTATTGGAAGGATCAGCTGTGAAAACATCACTTCAAATATAAAACTACTGAGATCAAGTTTATCATTGCAATTTAAGCACTTCCTTTTCTCACTGGTAATTCTGATTTTTATTCTCTTTCATCTTTTCAGTCTGTAAAAAGTAGAGCATTACCCATTTCCTTGATTCTTGAAAATTGATTATTATTTAAAATGAATCAATGTTTTACTTCTTTTTTTACAATTATTCTAGAATACATTAGACATAGGAAATAAAGTTATGCTCACAACAACACATCTCAGTGTAGTTTTATGCCATCACCAGCAGCTCCATTTGTTTCATACATCATTCCAAAATAATCCCATCCACATGAAAGCTACACGCTGACTGACAGAACACAGACTGTCTATTCCCTTTTCCTCTCCTATTCTGTGATTACATTTTAACAGCAGATGGCTGACATGCAACACAATAAGGTCAGAGCGACACAAATGTAAAGTACGCATACATCAACCATTTCTGTGTGTTACTGCTTCCCCTGCCACCGTGCCATGCCACCAGAACACCCAGCACATGCCCCTCATGACAAGAAACCTTGCAAGATGACATGAACAGAAGAAGTCTGGTCAAAAAAAAAAAAAAAAGCAAAGATAAGCTAATAGTTATCCTGCAATTTTGTCCATACTTATGTTTTTCGTTAGCTACTAAAGTGTGTTGGTTATGTTTCTATCAAAAAGGAAGAGATATCTATGTATGTATAAAGAAAATAGAGATACATATTTGAGTGGCATTTCTATGAGATAGGGAATGATCCCAAAATGCTATAAGCAGATAGAGGTCAATCAAATACAACAAAGAAGGAAGATCTTCTGGGATCAGAAAAAAGACTTCATAACTGAAGGTTCTCAAGCATCTGTCCATTCCAAAAGAGCAAAACCACATACTTCTGGAAAGAAAGAGAGCTAAAATCCTGACTGGTACTAAAAGAATCTGAAGGTCTTGTCTCCCTCTTGAGAATAATCAGTTCTCAACATAGGAAGCCCTATCCCTAAACAGTGAATCTGACTATTTAAATTGCAAGACCCTTGTATATTCTATGGGTTTTGTACTCCTTCACTTTTATGGATGGGAGGGGAGAAGGTTTGCAGCCATCTATATCCCTAGATATTTCCTTTAACTTAAAATATTATAAAATGTCTCAAAGGCTTCTGCTGTGTTTCCAGACATCCATTCTGTCAGTATCAGTCCTTCCTGAAACATATCACATTATATGAGGCTGCCTCTGAGGAGGCTTAGTCTTTTTTCCACAGCAGCTACCAAAGCATTCCTTGGGAAATTATTTTGACCTATTCTGCAAGATTGCTACTTACTAATTACTGGCAAGGAGGGACAGATAATGATTTTGGGACACTAACCTAGAAACTGAAGAACAAATGTCTGAGAACAGAATAACTGAGAACTAAGCATACAAAAAGTCTGATTTGAGGGGTTTTTGGCTAGCATAGATCCTCTGAACACCCCCTTGCACGTCTTGCCCCCTAAGAGTTAATAGATTAAAAGAATCCATTATTTTTCCAGCCTACATCCCCTCATTTTGATTGTTCTACTAGATATTCCATTCCTGGGCTAATCTTCCTACTGCTTGTTCAAATATGGGGAGGAGAGGATTTAATGAAAGTTAAATTCTCCTTTAATCAATTACTGTAATCACACGAAAAATTTAGTGAATGTTTTGATATTTTTTAGGAGCCATGTTAGGTTTTTGAAACAGAAAATGTAAGGTCTGCTGAACCCTGAGATGGAAATATAGGTGAAAAGAATATTCAATTACATCTCACTGGGCAAAGTAACTGGTCTGAAAAGCATCATGAGACATTTCTTATGTCCACAACTGGTGGTTTCTACCACTGGCTGGACCAATGAGTCAGAGGCTCCTCAGTTGCCATGACAAATATTTTACCAAATGAAACACAGAACTTACTCACAGCTAACACCATCTGGCAGAGCTCTGAAACTCTGGTGGTTGTACTACCCTGTGGATACAACCCTTGCTAAATACAGTAGCAAAGACTATTCCCCTTCCCCTTTCCCTATCCTTCGGTTGCAGGCAGCAACTGAAGAAATTTCTGAGGCACGGAAAAACAACGCACCAAACACACCTGCATAATTTTGCTGCCTTTTTGCAATAAATTCACTGTCCTGGCAAATAAAAAAAAAATCAAAAACGCCAAAACCTAACAAATTATTCACACTGTCTGCACTGGCTCGTCATATTTTCTCCCACTCCCATCTGTTCAGTTTCACTCAGCTGGAAACAAGAGAAAAAGCCAGCAATATTCAGCCACTCTGTTCCTTGGGAGTTTGAGCAGTCAAGAGACTAGAGTTTTAAAATGGACTCATATTGTAGATATGTTTTTTTAAATACACTGACAAATTATACATATATTGGAAATATGTCTTTTAGAATAAAAAAAAATTAGAAATTGTATTGTCAGGTGAACAGGATTGTAAAAGGACTGAACAAAAATGCAGGTAACAACATAAATAATTCCCTTAGGCCTTTGAGGTCTATAATGCAAAACATATAAATCCATAAATATGTTTCATGAATTAAAAAAATATTAGAGTTCATTTTAGTCTCTGCAGTTTGAAGTGGAAAGGATTCCTGGTGCTTTTCCAGCATCAGCTCCCAGATTTCCTAAGCTACCCCCCTTCGGGGTGGGAGGAAACTACATTTCAAACAGTTCACTGTCTAGTACTCAAAATAATAAAAACAGTAATTATTTCACATTTCTTTGAGTTTCTGAATTCCTGTTAAATAGTTATTCTGGTTTATTTTTCAATAAAATGTTTCATTTTTCTTCAGAACAGAGATTCTGCTCAATAGCCAGGTCTGTAAATTTATCTGGGTTCTTTACATTAGCACAACTGCACAGATGGAGAATTTATACTGGTGCTAGAGGTCTAAGCACCCAAGCATCAAATTAAGCTGTACAAACCATGATAAATAGATTGCAAAGTAGACGATTTATTTTTACTGCATTTCTTGGGGATGGTAAGACCAAAGAATCCAATCATTTGCAGTGCTGATCCAACTCTCCTAAGCATCTCCCCTTTTCAATGCGGTATGCATTTATTTAGTACCAAGACATAATGGAAATAAACAATCTTTGTGCTGGAACTGAGCCCAGTACAAGAACCAAATGGAAACCACTTTGCTGCTTTTGAGCTTCTGAGCATTACTTTGACTCTTTGATACAAAGCAGGCCAAATTCAAGGTTTACCTAATCCACTACTTTCAGGAACAGTCAAGTTGTACATTGGTGTTACCAGTAAAAAACTGT
Source organism: Cettia cetti (assembly GCA_013401135.1). Taxonomy (NCBI): domain Eukaryota; kingdom Metazoa; phylum Chordata; class Aves; order Passeriformes; family Sylviidae; genus Cettia; species Cettia cetti. The sequence goes on from VZUI01033937.1 coordinate 215,817, forward strand.
TGGAACAGACAGAAGCTCATCCTGGATGTCTCCTGCTCCACGGATCCCCAGAAAGAACAGGCAGAAGGTAAGACATACCAACTGTTCTTCTCATCACCAGCCAAATACTGACAGATTCTTTAGCTAAATGAAAGCTGATGACGCCAAAACAAATTAATGAGGCACAAAAAAGTGTTAGGATAGAGAAAATCAGAGAGCATTTGGACATCAGAATATAATTCCTACAGATATCATACACTGTGCATGAGTTCCTTTAGCACAGTTCATTAGCCCAGCATAGCTGGTGCCCAGACAGTTCTTTGCAATAGTGTCTGACACTAAGTAGCCTGAGACTCTCTACAAACAGACCACCCCACAGACTGACTTGGGTTGCATAGCCAGTACTCAAAATAAAGATGTTTTAAATAGGTTATTTGACCAAGAATAATGGCAAACACCCATCAGTAACGAACATGGCAGCAATTTGTTAATTATTCTATTTGATCTGCTTAACGCTAAAGATCAAAATATAAACTGTCTGGTAACAATGACTACAAGGTCATTCTAAAATGATCCCTTGTGGTTACTTCATCAATAAGATATTAAAAAACTCTACAATCCACACAAACTACCTGTCCTGCTGCTTTAATTACTGCAATTATGTTTGCTGGAACTGAGAAAACAAAATCAAGGTTGATGAGATATAGAAAAAAGTATTATTTACTTCACTGAGACTCCCTTACCTAATTTTGCAATATCCATGGAATTTTAAAGTATTGTGAATAAAGACACTCAACCTGAATTCAGAGATAATAAACATCCAGAGAAACAAAACAAAAGAAAGTTTTCCCACAAATCGTAACATAAGCAAAATGATACCATTTTCTACTTCTCTTAATGTAGCAAACCTTTGTGAACAGATGGTAACAGATCTGTGTGATGCAGTGGGCAGCATTTCCATATCATGCTGCTGGCAAATATCACCACCATTTAACTCATTTATTCCTGTGCACACCCTCACAACACATGGACACATTGCTACCTGTCAGAGGTGCTCAGCACCCACCACTTGAGAGTAATTAGGGCTCAGCTCTGGCTCCTCCCTGTATTGTACCTGATGAACAGCCAGTTTTTTCATCACTCCTTCAACGACTACAAAATTAACATTGTCCTCTGCTTTTCAGGCAAAAGCAGATAACCCAAATTCAGCCATTCTAGTTTAGACAAAAAAAAAACCTGAGGTCAAAAAACCAGCTGGTCTATGCTTTAGGCTGGTAAAATGAGGGGAGCCCCTTCTGTGAGATGAGGTGTTACATGAGGAGTACAGTGAATAAAGCCTGTCCACGGCTGCTGCCACCTCAGTCCCCTTCTTACTGCCCTGCCACAGCCCTCGTGACATCAACCTCCTCTTTATAGCATCACTTTCCCTAACTGAAGGTACCGACATGCATTCCTCTCCTGTGCCAGACTTTCACCACAGTTTTTCCAACAGTGAGGGCCTAATTAAAGATTCTTCTCTATGCTGTCCAGAATTTCCATAATATGTACAAGGGACTTCAGCATTTGTTTAAACTGAGTTAGGGAATTAAGGAGTTTAGGGAGACGGAGGGGGAAAAGGGAAACCAATGGGAGAGTGAGACATGAACTAGGGAAGCAGAACAAAATCTCAAGGAAATACACACAAATTAAAGAAAACCTGCACTTTTCCCAGCAACCAATTCACTGGCAGAATTATTTGCTTATTTAGGCCCAGATTTCACCCTTTATCTTGCCCTAAGGTATACAGCTGGATAGCCAGAGTGCACTTCCAGTGTATTTGTTGCAGAACATATTAACCGTGGCCAGCATTACATTCATTTCTCATATCCTGTGTGCAGCTGTAGGATGAAGAGGATTTCTTCACAAGCATACATCTTTATTACAATCTCAGCATTATCTGCCAGATCAGAACACACAGTTAACATCCCAAAATAACCCTAGAGATTCTCAGTGCTACATATGAGGAGCCAAGCAAATTTCACTTTTACATGTACTGCAGCATCCTGCAGATCAGTTTGAAGACCAGAAAAAAATCCACATATTCCTCACCAATGTGTTGACAGGGGACCAGCAATCTTCAACTCTCTCTGCACTGAGAAGCTCCAGTTAGAATACTCTACAGACCTCTTGCATTCCCTGGAGAGAAGGTACAAAGAACTGCATTGTTGCACATATAATCCTCTTCAGAAAATATTTATTGCCAACTGTTGCTTGCTTTTCATTATTTATTACAATTAATACAAATCCCAAATAATTCAGTCATCAATTTGAAACTATGATGTCCATAGAGTTTTGCATATCACCTGTCAAACTTACTGCTACCTCTTAGAAACCTTACACTATTTATTTTTGCAACTGAATACAAAGATAGCCCTTTGTTCTTGAGATACCCTCCATAGATGCCTCTTTTAGAATACTGCTACTGCACATACTTTAATGTTCTTTGTGTATTATTGCAAGAAACTTTCAAAGGCTTTTCTATGGACACTAATTATGAGCAGGTGTTAAACCAAAATCTGCTGCAAGGCAGCCAAATTCAAGTGGGGGGTGTATGAAATATTAAAAAGTTTTTTTTTATTTTCCATTTCCAGAAGATTTTTTATTTTCAACTTTTTACTCTGATTGGGAGGTGGAGGATGTGGAGGAGAATATCAGACTTTCAAACAGCCCCAGTTATTATTAACTACGTGGTCTGGTTTATATCCTCAGCTTTTGAAAAGTCAATTAGACATAAGAAACTCCCTCAACATCTCAAAATAAATTTCCACACTAAGCAGAGTTGATGAGATGCCTCAGATTTATGATCGTGAGGTGGAATATTGATAACTACTTTACTTCAAGTGATTAATATCTGTCCTGACAGGCTGCCTGGAAATGCATACAGCAAATAAAATACTTGTGGTCTCCAAACTACCCACAGCAAACACATTCATACTGCCCAAGCCACAGCCCATAAAGATAAATGGCACTGCTGATCTCAGCACAAGAAAATGCCATTGTGTTAATTAGCAATGGTTCAGCTTGAGTGTTTAGGCAAGAGACAGGAGTATTTAAGAGTTAATGATTAGAACCTCAAAAAACCAAACTAAACCCAAGCAACCAGCACACAGTGCTTCAGTAACACCTGTGACATTGCACTGGGGGCAAATTCTTATTTTGCACACTTCATAATGCATTCCCTGTGCAGACAAGAAAACAGTGAGATATTCCAGGAGGCACTTTGGAAGCCCTAACCAAGTACTCTACAGGAGGCGTTGCTTTCCAAAGCCTCTGCTGAGCATCTAAAGAACAAAACAAATAAACAGTGTGGATACTATTTCCGCTCCTCTTCCTCACCAAATGCAAACATACCTTTAGATTAATAGACGGCATTTATTGGGTTTTAATATTGCAAACAGAAGAATATAATAAGAGGTTCACAGTGACTTTCAGCAGCTAAATACACACAATTGCACGTTATTTGCATTGGCAGTTCAAAGGAAGCAAAACTGACAGCTATGATGTTACAAGTTCGGTTGGTTTTACTTTTAGCTTAAAACCCCATACTACAATCTTTGGAAGCATGGATAATATTGCAACAGCCTTAAGGTAGTTAAGGTCTTACCAAAAGCAAATGAATATTGAAAATGTTGGATTAGGATGTAGTCAGGTACCTGCAGAAAGTATTAGGGGAAAAGCCCACAGCATGCAACATGCAGATCTGCATGTTGTTTCAAAAACAGCCTACATAGGTGCCACGAAAATTCAAGAACAGTACCATATGGAAAGCTAAAAGAAAATAGCACAAGAGAAAAATTCCTCCCTTACAGATTCTTAATAACTCAAAGTGAGGATGTATTAGCAACAGGGCACCTTGAAGTTGAAGAAATACCCAGTACAAGAGCTACCAAGAAAGCACAAACCTAAACTCTTAAGAAGCTTTTCAAATGTCAGCCCAAAATATTTTAGCAGAAGTTTCTCAGAAGCAGTTTTAAATTCAAGCCTTTCTCAGTCTTCACTGCAGCATTTTACCTGTGGTGCTTGTAAAACTGTTGGTGTTGAAGACCTGGCTGTGCTTTGAAAACAGTCATGAGAAGTTTGTAACTAGAATCTTCTTCTGAGGTCCTCCAGCTCCTAGACAGGAATTTGCTCTGTAAATTCATACAACACATTTAATTACCTCCTTAAGGATAGAAACATCTGCCTCTGAAATGAAGAACTGAAATCCTGAGTAGAATATGACTCAGAATGCATCTGGGATTTGTTTTGGGGTGTTTTTCCCCCAATGGGGGAAAATTCCCCAAACATAAACCTAGTGCAATAAGAAGAGTCAGTCTGAATGCTTGCTTATATATTAGGAAAATTATTACTGTGTAATTGACAACAAAATTTTTCATTCTATTAAATCATCTTTTAGAGTGGAGGCTGAAGAACATGGTGCATGGACCAATGCACTAAAATAAATTGCATGGTCATTTGTGACTCATTGGTGGGATTCTGTTTTCCAGTAGTTTGGAAGACATAGAAAGACAGAACACAAATTATCAGAACTGAAAAGGTACAAAGCACCAATTATTCTACCTGAAGAAAAATATTTACATTAAAGTGCCTCCTACTATATATGAGGATCCTAATGTGCTGAAAATTATTCTGAGCACATTTGTTCAGTAAAAGGTTCATTAAATATCTCTACAGGATAAGCACTTAACAGAGAGCGTGTGCACAAATTCAGCCAACAAAACTAGTTAACACTTAATCCTGTCATTAAAGTCCAATGTCATGCCACATACCAGAATAAAAAGTAATTTATGTTTACTCCATCTCTGTTTCCTTAACATCTAAGTTGTTACAACTGAACAATTGCCAAACAACTCGATCCTATTTTTTTTGATCTTTAAAATTGGATTTGTGGGTGGTTGTAGGAATTGTGGACAAGAAGGGTTCAGACAGGGAAATATTTAGACACCTAAGCACTACCAAAAGTGTTCAGCATTGAAATAGCCCTAGAGATGCAAGGCTACCAGTTACCATGAACTTTTAAAAAAAGAACAAGCAAAAGCTGTGTTGTAGCAAGGTCTTTTTGATACAGTAGAAGTGACCATCCCTCACAGGTGAATGAATGCCTTTAAGGCCTTCCAGAGAAATACACAGAGAATGAACAAAAGAAACAACAGTTTACAAATTAGGAGCAGTCTGGATGCAATCTTGTTCAAATAACAAAGGAAGAGAAAAAAGACACGTTACAGTTCAAAGATTAATAACAGAGGACAGATGTTACATCTTATGGATTGAAGAACCTGATTTTCTCCAGGTTAACACCTGATTTTGAGTTCTGGAGAAAAACAGACAGGTAGCTTTTCCAGAGGGAAGGATACGCCTTGTTCAAACGTACCCAGTGAGACAACCATTAAGAATCATGAGGAGAATATTCACAGAACCACAAAAAAATGGTACTCAGAATCTCTCTTTCTTGGGGAACGGTAAAGGCTTTCAGAAGCACAAACCCAACCAAGTGGCTGACACAGGAGATTCTTTAAGTTTCATGATACCAAGGCAGAATTTCACCTTCGAAACAAAAGTCAGTCCAGCACACATATTTATCTGGAATAATGCCTCTTATGAGTGTTTCTTTCTCTAGGCTGATCTCACTGAAAAACCTTTTGAATTTTCTGCCTTTCCATTAAACACTCAAGGCAAAGGCAAGTCAATGCAAAACAGGGAATTCCTGGGCAAACAGACTCCAGCAGAGGGGCTGCAGAAACTTTTGTTCAGAGTTAAAAATAAAATAATAGAATAAAGCAACAAGATGGTCAAGAATTAAAAGGGAAATTAAAAGATTGAAGGCCCATATACATATTTTTACTATTATTTTACATTTACATATAGAAATCACAATCACATGGACTAAAAATTGCTTTAATGTGAGGTATTTAAGTCACTAATAAGGAAGAATGATTTCAGGTGGGTAAAACAATCTGTCAGCAAAACTCAGGTGAAAATATTTACTTTCAAGAAGAATGTGGAGGTCTTATCTCCAGATACTTGCAGAATGACTCTCGCTCAAAGTCCTGTGCACAGAGGTAGCCACGTGTATAGGTTTCCACAGCCACAAGAGCTACAGTCAGTCTTACTCCCATCAGGCGACAGAACACTGAGCTGAATACCAAAACTCTCCCTCACCCTGTCCGTACCCAGCAAGACTGAACCAATCCTGCAGGTACTCAGCTTTCCCTGAAGACACAAGCATCCCAACCAAAAAATAATTTAAAAAAAAAGCCCACCAAGCTCTTTTTGCCTTTAAGTCCTGTTGTAGGCATTTTTTTAAAAAAAATCTTATTCAAAATAAAGTTGTAAATTATTAGACATCTTACGTGGAAGAGCCTTCAATCAGAAAAGTTATGGAATAAACTTTCAATCAGAAAAGTTATGGAATAGTGAGTTGAAGTACATGAACATTACATAGTGCTTTCATGTGTAACCAGGTCAACTGAAGATCTAAATGGTTTTTTCCTTTTGCTTCACCTAGCAAGGTGTTGCCTTTATAAAGGGATTGCCTCTGTCATGCATGGGAGTAGAGAATATCTGAAGTGTTCTCATGACAATGTTTTTTCCATTTCAATGTAACTTGACTTTGTGTTTATTTACCTCTACACTTTGAGTACATTTCATTTATGCAGTAAGGGATGTACATTTATAAGAAGCAGTACAATGTAGGATGAATCTTATAATCTTGACTCAGGCAATACTGCCATAGACTCTAAAGAAGCGGGAGCTTTGCAGCTTCAATTATTAGCAATAGTGAGACTACTCTATTGACATAGGACAGGAAAACGGAGAATTTTCCTTATCTCATGACACACAGGACACAGAGTATCTTTATTCCCCCGCTCAGAGCTTAGGATCCCTTCCAAATAATTGTCAGGATCCAGTCTTCTCAACACCTCTGAGACAGAGAAGGACGGGCATTCTTAAAGGCTTCGGTTTTGGCCGTTATTACAAATAAAGCAGCAAAAGCCTGGCCGCGTTTTCTGTGAGACCACTTACTGTGCATGAAATTCAACTGAACACCTTAACCAAAGTCCCTACACTGCGGGCAGGTCCCTGCCCCCGCTGCGGGCATTGCCGGAACGACGCTGGTGCATTCCCGAGAGCATCCCGAGCTCCCTGGGATATAACCAAAAGAGAGGATCCTTAAGGGAAACAAACCAATCCACCCTCAGAAGCACTATATATACACAGACATATACGTGCGTGTATGTCTAACTACCGAGAGGCAGACGTGCGAGCCGGGCGGCAGCGCGCCCGCAGCTGCCGGGCTGAGGACACGGCTCCCCTCAGCGCCCCGCCCGCCGCGCTCCCGGGACACGCCTCCCCGCCGCCCCGGCCGGAGCG